>BKZX01018082.1:13324-30437 GCA_014362285.1 Fagus crenata
TAATCAAGTATAACCTGTCGGGGTTAGTACGGGAAAAAGAAATTAAAGGTTGTAATATTCGGGGAAACTTCTTAGAAATGTGGGAGAAATACATAGCAACACTCCCTCAGACAAAGGTGAGAGCCTTGCCTAAGCACAAAAATATATACCCTATTTAATTAAGAAGTTCTTCTATTAGAACTGAATCCAAAAGCGTTGTGTCAGGAGGTTTTAGAGCTTTACAACCAATTGCTGCGATTCTCCAAATCTGTAAGTTCTTAATTTTGTTGAACACATCCAGCTTTTTTATTTCTCTGCTTTCACTCTGTTCTTGAAATAATATATCCACAAAAAAATTGTTTTTCCTTCTAATTTATTTCTTCAGTTCTAATTGAATGAACTTTTTTTTTTTTTATCTAAATTGTGGATCATGATTTATTAGGAAATTTCCAATGGCTTCCATGAGCACTGAAAAGGCCTCATCGTCGTCGTCCTCATCATCATCTTCCTCTTCTACACCTAGATGGACATACGATGCATTCCTCAGTTTTAGAGGCGAGGATACCCGCAATAGTTTTACAGACCATCTATATAAAACTTTGAAAGATAAGGGCATTTTCACCTTTAGAGATGATGAAAAACTTGAGAGAGGAAAATCAATTTCACCAGAGCTCTCACAAGCAATAAAGGAATCGAGATTTGCTATTGTCATTTTCTCAAGAAACTACGCATCTTCAACGTGGTGCCTAAAGGAGCTTGCAAAGATCGTTGGATGCAAGAAAAAGAAGGGAATGATAGTTCTACCTATCTTTTATAATATGGATCCATCTGATGTACGAAAACAAATAGGAACGTTTGCACAAGCTTTTGCTGAACATGAAAAACGTTTCAAGATAGAGGAAGTGGAGAAATGGAGAACTGCTTTGACAGAAGTGGCCAATCTCTCTGGATGGGATTTAAAGGATAGGTAATTTAATTTGAGATATTTTTTCTTTGTTTAATATATTTCCAACAACTCTTCATATATGTAGCTTGAATTATACTATCAACAATACAACAGCAGGATTTTGAGTATAATATAAGCTATTTTTAATTTGTGCACATTATATACGTTATGTAATAATCTATACTACTAAAAATGGAATTGGATTTGATGGTTTCAATCTTAATTTCGAAAAAACAAATTCTCATTAAATAGTTAAAATAAAATTACAGAAACCCAAATACATAATATTATGAGCTTTAAATTGTCAAAATAAAATGACATAAAAAAATCTTAAAGAGTTTGAAAGTGAGAGAAAAACAAAGAGTGATGAAGAGGTTGTTATCTTTAAAAATCAAATTATCCATAATTACATATAAAGTAGTGAAGGATTTAATGACAATTACATAAATTAAGCGAAATAAATTTAATTGAAAAAAAAAAAAATCTTCAAATTAACCTGTTCAGTAACTTATAACTCCTTATCAAAAAAAAAAAAAAAAAAAGCTTATAACTCCTTACATATGCACAAGTGCATTTTACAATAAACACAATTACATACATATTAAACATGCATAACTAAGTTTAACACTATTCATCCTCGTTTTAGAATGGTGTCAATTCTTGAAAATACCTTGTAGAGATAACATTTAATAGTATACAAATTGTTTATTATTAATTGCTCTTTTTCTTGGTGTTTTTAAAGGTAGTTTGCCTGTAATGTATTTTAATATATTATATAGATATTGATAATTACATATATAGTGGTGAGGAGCTTCATGATAGTTATGAATTATGATAATTAACGAGGCAACAGACTTAAAAAAAAAAAAAAAAAAAGCCCCTAACCATGAAAATTTTAAAATTTTATTGAACAAAAAAACCAAAAATAATCATTACATTTACGCATAACACGATCTGCTTCCCTCATATGGCTTTTATGATTTTTATTTTATTTTTTTTCCCATGTTTGGGGTTTGTTGGGTTTTAATTGGACTTGACATTATTTTAAATAGGCTAGAAGTAGTTTAAATTAGAGGGACACTTGCACAAAATTCGAGAATTTGAATTCTAATTAGAAAAACACTTAGCACCAAATTAGAGTGCAACGTTAACTATAGTCTAATTTGGATCATTATTAAACTTTCACTGTAATATATTTTAATATATTATATAGATATCGATAATTACATATATAGTGGTGAGGAGCTTCATGATAGTTATGATAATGAGGCAATAGACTCTTTTTTTACTTAAAAAAAAAAAAGAAAAAGAAAAAAAAAAAGCCTCTAACCATGAAAAGTTTCATATTATATTTGCATCACATAACTCAATATAATCATTAGCTGGCATAATACGATCTGCTTCCCTCATATGGCTTTTGGGATTTCTTTTTAATTTTTTTTCCCCATGTTTGGGGTTTCTTGGGTTATGACGAGAGGTGTTGTGGAGCTTTAATTTGGCGTGTTGGCAAGGTCGGTTTACCAGACGTGGTAATGTTGCTATTTGATGCATGATTCCTCACTTAATTAACACTTTCTTTGAGTGGGTCAATCCATTGGGGTTGTTCTATTTTGTTGCTTTGTATGATTTGATTGATAGTTGCTCTTTTTGTTTGTAATTCTAGTGTTCCTATTGTATACATTTTGTGTACTTGGGATGTGCCTTGTTTCGTTTTTTAATGAATTATTACTTATATAAAAAAATTACTGATAGAATTTTTTTTAGGAGCCACTTTATTATCAAAAGTTCTAAAGAGTTTAAAATACTATTTTAATCATTAAAAATAATTATTTATTTTAATTATTTACGGCAACTTCTGATTTGATAAAAATCCAATCTTACATAATCAGCTTCCACAACATGTCTTGTGATATTACTGTTTATTGTTTAATTTCATCGATGCTAGGGAAATAATTGTTATAATTTACACATTTCTTTTTAATAAATTTGTGCAATAGCATACCACTAGTATATATAAATAGAACATATTATATGCATCAATAGTTTGAAATGCACTAGGACTTTGTGGAGCTCTGAAAAGATTCACCAAACTATTTTCTTCATTACCAATTTTTTATTACAGTATTAATTTTGTATATTTATTCTCAAGAATTTGATATGATTACTTGCATATTAGCTATAGCAATTACAAATTCTTGTGGCTGCTCTACCCTACTTTGTTTGAAAAAAGTTTCAAGAACTTTGACCTTAATTTAAGCAGACTTTTCAGACTATAAAATTTGCTTCTTCTTTTTATACCAACATAACCAGGGATTTTTGAAAGCATTTCAATTATAAATTTGTTGAATTTAGCATCTTAGATTCTTCAAGGTATTCGGATTTTACATTATAATAAGGCGTCTATTGTTAATCAATAGAACTCTTTTTATATTTTTTCAGAAACTTAATGAATGAAACTTTAGTAAAGTAGATTCCTAATTAAGTAGACTTAAGGCAATGGTTTCCTCATTTCTGAATATTTTGCATCTACCTATTTTCCATCTCTTTTATAAGTTCTTTCTTCTTCTTCTTCTTCCCCCACACCCTTTAAATACTCTGATTTGGAAGGCCTTTTTTTTATTTTATTTTTTTATAAATAATTAGAAATTTCATTGATAATAAATCAAATGGAAATACATCATTTGCCAAAAAAGCAGTAAAGGAGTCAGTGAATGTTACATATTTGTATGGTTAAAATGAACTATAGTAACACAATACTTATATGCGTAGGTCTTTCAATTCTAGCTTGCAACATTCAATTACATTTATTAGTCGTCCCAATTTCCGTTTTAACCAACTAAACAGAATACTATATTTCTGCCAATTTTTTTATTTTATTTTGGGTCTTATCATGGTAGGTTAAACTCATGGTCTATTGTTCTCTCTTCTGCAGGCCTGAGACAGAAATTATCCAAAAAATTGTGAAAGTGATATTAAATAAATTGAGTGGTACATTCTCAGTAGATACCAAGGGACTAGTAGGAATAAATTCCCGAGTGGTGGAATTGAAGTCACATTTAGCTTTAGGGTTAAATGATGTTCGCATTATCGGAATTTGGGGGGCAGGAGGAATGGGTAAGACAACTCTTGCTAGAGTTGTTTATGGAATGATTTCCGATCAATTTGAAGCTTGTAGTTTTATCGCTAATGTTAGGGAAGTTAATGAAACAGATGGTTTACTTCAGTTACAAAAAACACTTTTGAATGAACTTTTAATGGAAAGAGATGTGAAGATAGGTGAGGTTGATAATGGAGTTTTCATGATCAAGAATAGGTTACGTCACAAAAAGATTCTTCTCGTTCTTGATGATGTAAATGAATTAGAGCAATTAATGAAGTTAGCTGGGGAGAATGATTGGTTTGGTCCAGGTAGTAGAGTTATCATAACAACAAGGGATGAGCATTTGCTAAAGAGTCGTGAAGTAGATGGAATATACGAGGCTAACGGATTAGATTATGATGAATCTTTTCATCTTTTTAATTTGAAAGCCTTTAAAAAAGAGCATCCTACTGAAGATTTTCTAAAGCTATCCCAAGCCTTTGTAAATTATGCTAAAGGTCTTCCTTTAGCTATTGAGGTTTTGGGTTCCTCTTTGTTCACAAGAAGTATTGATGAATGGGAAAGTGCATTAGGTAGGCTCGAAGAAATTCCTAATGGAAAAATTCTTAATGTACTTCAAAGAAGTTATGATGGACTAGAACAAATAGATAAGGAGATTTTCCTAAATATTGCATGTTTCTTTAATCGGAGGGACAAAAATAGTGTGGTAGAAATACTAGATTATCTTGAGCTTTACCCGAAAATTGGATTAAGAGTTCTTATTGATAAATCTCTCATAAAATTGTATGGGAATCAATTGTGGATGCATGATTTACTACAAGAATTGGGTCGGGAAATAGTTCGTCAAGAGTGTCCTAAAGAAGACCCCGGGAAACGTAGTAGATTGTGGTTGTATAAAGATATTGACAATGTACTAACCAAAAATACGGTAAGAGATTATTTAAAGATATACTTATTATATTAGTCAACAGAGTTTAAATTAAAATAGTTCTAGTAACAATACATTTTTCAATTCACTAATCCTTATTTTCTTTCTTGGTTATTAGGGAACAGAAGCGGTTCAAGGCATAGTCCTAAAGTTGCCGGAACCGAAAAAAGCAAATTGGAACCCAGAAGCCTTTTCAAAGATGAAATCTCTTAAGGTTCTTGAAATTCATGACATTGACCTAATGCGTGGACCCAAAATTCTTCCTAATAGTTTACGATTACTTGATTGGAGCTACTACCCTTCAAAATCATTGCCTGTAAGTTTCCAACTAGATGAGCTTGTACAACTTTACTCATTTAAGTTCATTTAATTGTGTGGTTTCTAAAGATGTTTTACCCTTCATTTTTAATAACAGTCTCTTGACAAGTTGAAAGTCATCCAATTGAAAAATTCCGTACAATTGATTGAAACTCCTGACTTCACCAAAGTCCCAGTTCTTGAGAAATTGGTTCTTGAAGATTGTATAAATTTACCTGGGGTGCACCCATCAATTGGAGCTCATAAAAAGCTTAAAGTTCTTAGTTTAAAAGGTTGCAAGAACCTCAAAAGTCTTCCAAGCAAGTTTGAAATGGAGTCCCTTGAGATTCTTATTCTCTCTGGTTGCTCAAAAGTTAAAAAAATTCCAGAATTCGGGGGAAATATGGAACATGTATGCAAGCTTTACTTGGATGGTACTGCTATTACAAAACTACATGCATCAATTGAGAATTTGACCGGCTTAGCTTCATTGAAATTAAAGGATTGCAAAAATCTAGTGTGTCTACCCAGCACCATTTTAAATTTGAAGTTTCTTAAAGACATGGATATTTCTGGATGCTCAAAAGTTGAAAGACTGCAAGAGAATCTGAGGAATGCAGAAAGTGTAGAGGAACTTGATGTGAGTGGAACTACTATAAGACACGCTGCCATTGGTCTCTTGAAAAATCTTAAAAGTCTATTTTTCGAGGGATGTAAGGGGTTATCATCGTCTAATAAATCATGGTATGAGCTCATCCCTTTTTATTCAAAGCCGATAAGTCCAGAGCTCGTGGGATTGTCCCCTCTATTGGGTTTGTGTTCTTTGACCAGTTTGAATTTAAGTGACTGCAATCTCGAGGCAATCCACAATGATATTGGTAGCTTATTCTCTTTAAATATTTAATTCTAGATGGAAATAAGTTTGTTTGCCTTCCGAACGCATCGGTCAACTATCAAATTTGAAATGGTTGTCGATGGAAAATTGCACGAGTCTTCGATCATTGTCAAAGCTTACATCAAATATTGAAGTAATTGGGACAAACAATTGTATCTCACTGGAAATGTTACCAGATCTATTAAAACCAAATGATTCATTCCAACCATATCTTTTTCTTGAGAATTGCTTCAAATTGGCTGACAATCAATGCTTGACTGACGTGTATTTCGCAGCAATAAAAAAGCGCCTTCAGGTCTCTCTCTCTTCTCTCTTCTCTCTCTTCTCTCTCTCTCTAACTCTTAGTTCTAAACATCATGCTCTGTATGTTTCAGGGACTCTCTCTTCAATATCCAGATGATAGATATGATGTTCTTATTCCTGGAAGTGAAATTCCAGAGTGGTTTACCCATCAAAGTATGGGGGATGAAGCAAATATAAAAGAACCTTCAAATTTGTGTAATGAGTGGATGGGAATTGCTGTTTGCGTTGTGTTTCGTTCACACCCATATCACCAAAGAATGATAACTAAGTACAGTCAACTTCAGTTTCGTTTGACAGCCAATGGAAAGAGGAAGTTCCCAACCATTATCTCTATTCCTTACGTTTTATCAGATCACCTTTGGCTACTCTATTTGTTTCCTTCATACTATAATGAGAATGACATAAAATTATTGTGGAAGTGTGATGTGAATGGATTCAGTCAGATTGGCATTAAAATTGAAGCCATAGGTCCAGCCTTGGAGGTGAAGAAACTCGGGTTCCGTATGGTGTACAAGAAAGACATTGAAGATCTCAACCGAATTACGGCCCAATGTAGCAACTACAATATCACTCCTAATGACGGCATCGATGTTATCCATCATAATTTCAACAATTCGGCGGTGGCAGCAGAAGGTAACAAAATCAAGCGTAGTCGTGATGACTATGATGGGGCTGGACCTAGTGGAGAAGGAAGCTCTAATGACATACCAAACCCAAAAAGGATTGAAAGGCTCACAGAATCTATGGCCTATGGTAACTCTGATTCCAAGGAGTCAATTAAGTTCAAGGACTGTTATGAGGAGCAAAGTGATTGGCAGAAATCTAAGGAAAGTGACAGAGAATGTTAATCAACTATTTCTCTTACCTGTAAGTCATTCACTCTTTCTTCTTAATTTAAGTTTTATTGGTTGTTGCATTTTTTTTCTTCTTTCCTTTGGGATAAAATTGTATTTTCTTTCGTTTTTAACTTTAGCTTCAAAATATTATTTTGCTAGTTGTACTTAGTTTCATTATTGCCAATTATTCCAACTTGCCCCAAACTCTCAATAATTAAAAATATCAACATGTAGTGACATTTTGATGTTCTTAGTGTACATTTAATGGATTGCCCGCCATATGTTTGATTAGAGTTGTCAATGAGACTCCTAGCACTGTGGTGTTCTAAAGGCAGAAGAAATCATGTGCTGGAAAGCAAGTAAACATCACATCTGGAACGCTTTTGCTGCCAGAGGTACTAATTTATTGTTCTATCTCATGTTGTTTTCTTCCGTTTTTGGGTTGTCCTCATTTTAGAAGTCCATAAGCACAACCTCATTTTCTTTGCATGACAGGTAGTTCAAAATGATTAAAGTAGAATTCTAATTCATGAATAAAGCCTTTTCTATTTCTTTTACTTTCTGTGTTTCTTTGTCCTTACCCGTTTCAGATCATGACCAGGGCAAAACTGTTAATGCTCGTTTCACATGATAAAACAAACCAGAAGACCTATCTCCACGTGCTAACTTGGTTTGGCTACCCTGTCAAAGCAACTAAACTATAATAACTAATAAGAATTACTAACCTAGTCCTCTGGTGCATATTTTTCGTTACATTAGTGAGACCCACTTAGTTAGATTGGTAAGCCCTGCTGTAGTTGCTATCCTGGCTTTGATGTGTTACATCCAGAATTTAAGCTTTGTCATATTTTTCCCCTTGGTTCTGTTGTTTTAGCCTGATGTATTATATTTGATACTGGAACAAATAAGATCCTACACTTTTATAGACATTCAAGTGGCGTGTATGTGTGGGTATCAATCTTTTTCAATAATACAAAAAATATATCTTAGGAATCCTTTAAGGAAGTCAAAACGAGCAGCATCTGTTAATAGGTGTTTAAAGTTATCTATACACTTTTACTTGAGAATAGGACTTGGCTAGAAAGCTATACTCTCCCAAAGTGGCTGCTCAATGTGTGGAGTTACTGAAAAGTTGATATGGTCTCATACAACACATAATCATAGTGAGTGAAACTAAGTGTCTTATGCAATGAGTAAGAGGAAAGAGTGATGCTAGGGATAATACAAATTTTACTACTTAAAACTTATAAATTGATGCGTTACTAATCATAAAAATGTGATTCATATATTAACTTATTACCAATGAACTACCTTGGCTACTCTTCTTTCTTGTAAGATTGGTACTTTACCAATGAACTACCTTGGCATGCCATTGGGGGCTCCTCATAAGGCTCTTTCCATGTGGGATCCTATTCTTGAAAAGATAGAACGTCGTTTGGCGGGTTGGAAAAAGCTCTATTTATCTAAAGGGGGTCGTTTGACTCTTCTTAAGAGCACTTTGTCGAGCATGCCAACTTACTTTATGTCCCTTTTCCCTATCCCAGTTAAAGTTGCTCGGAGAATTGAACTTCTTCAACGAAACTTTCTATGGGATGGATTAGGAGAGTCACATAAACATCATCTGGTTGCTTGGAATAAAGTTTGCTCTCCTATTGCTCAGGGTGGTTTGGGGATTCGCCCTCTTCAGTTATTTAATCAAGCTTTGTTGAGTAAATGGTTATGGAGGTTTGGGCGCGAAGATACTCGTCTTTGGAATCGGGTTTTGGTAGCTAAATACGGTTTGGAGAGTGGTGGTTGGATTACAAATCATAGTTATGCTTCTCACGGTTGTAGTGTGTGGAAATCCATTCGGATGGGTTGGACTGATTTTTGGAGGCACACTGGGTTTAAGGTGGGCTTGGGTACGAAAGTTCTTCTTTGGTATGACAAATGGTGTACGGATGTTTCTTTGAAGGAGTTATATCCGACTCTCTATGCCTGTTCCAATAACAAGGACGCTTTTATTGCATCTGTGTATGTGACCTCCGGGGAAGGGAGGAGTCGAGATTGGAGTGTGACTTTCTGTAGAGATTTTAATGATTGGGAGATGGCTTCGGTTGAGTCCTTTTTGCTTCTCCTCCATTCTCATGCCCCAAGCTCAGAGGATCCTGACAAGCTTATTTGGAATCTTAAGAGGTCTGGAATCTTTAATACTAGCTCTTATTATCATGTGCTTCGCAATCCTACTGCCTTTGATTTTCCCTGGAAGAGTATTTGGCGGGTCAAAGCCCCGCGGAGGGTCTCTTTCTTTGTCTGGACAGCAGCTTGGGGAAGAATATTGACTTGCGATAATCTAATGAAGCGGGGATTCGTGATGGCTGGGTGGTGCTGCATGTGTAAGCATAGTGGGGAATCAGTAGATCATCTATTGCTTCATTGTGAGGTAGGGAGAGAGGTCTGGAATTTCTTCTTGCAATCCTTTGGAGTGTCTTGGGTGTTTCCTGAAACGATTAGTGACTTATTGTTTGGCTGGCACAACTGTTGGGGGAAGCAATCTTCTCGCATCTGGAATTTAGTACCCCACTGCATACTATGGTCAATTTGGTGGGAACGAAATGGTCGTACTTTCGAAGATAAGGAACATTCGGTCGGCAAAATCATTGAAAATGCCATGGGATCTTTGTATGATTGGTCAAGTGCTTGGGGCTTGTGCTTGTCTCAATCTTTAGGAGAGTTTTTAGAGTCCCTTTCTTTCTCTCTTTCTACTCATCATGTATAATTTCCTGACCTGTGTGCATGCTTTATGCACATAGTGTTTCTTTTAATATCAATCCTTATTACTTATCAAAAAAAAATATATTAACTTATTATGTTGTTGAAGTGGCACCGATCACATTCATTGTCACACCAGTTTATAAGCTTTTTGTAGTAAAATTGGTTGAAACTTTAATATTTTCCAAGAGGAAAACTTGGATCAAATATTTAATCTTGAATGGCCTGTATGGTTTGGGTCAGATTAGACCCTTAGAACTGAGTTCATTTATCCTTCCTCTTTGATGCAGTGGTTGACTCAGTGGATGGATGATCCATTTCATAAGTAGGAATATGTGATGTTCTTGAGATTGTCTTACCATAACTCTGTGAGGCTTGTGGTATTACCTAACAAAGTGATGTTTGAGTGTGATAAACAGTTTGCTTATGAAGTGCTATGGCTCAGTAAATCTTTGTTTTGCAGGTAAGCACAAAGCTTAGAAGCACAACATGCAGATCAGAGTAACTACACTAGAGTACCAAGGCGAGTGTCCTAGTTGTGGAGGGATGGCAAGTGTTGCTGACAGTTGAGGGGTACTGGCAGAGGGTGCAAATGGGCTTGTTTTGCCTAAGTAGCTAAATCATGTGTTGGAGGAAACTTTTGCTGGCTGTTGCAGTTCTTCCACATGCAAATGAGTGGCAGCTTGCAGATTGAGAAGCATAAACTAAGGGTCAACAGCTTGGTTTTTGCAGATTTCTTTTGGTTAGTCGAAGATTAGAGGACCTCTGTTTGGGAAAGAAGAAGGTTTCTTGGCAACTTGCTGTGCTGATTGTAGACCACAAGCGCACATGCTCATTTTGTTTGCATGACAGGTAGTTCAAAATGAATAAACTAGAATTCTAATTCTTATATTTTGCCCTTTGTTGTCCTTCCCATATGGTTCGGTTTGGTTTAATTTAAACTATGCAAAGGGGTTTTGTTTGTTTGGAACTTTCTTTTGGGTACAAGATATTTCTTTTACTTTTTGTGTTTCTATGTACCTATCAAAGTTCACAAGCCATGCATATTTATTAAATAGTTTTTGTATATATTCTTTGGATTATTATGGTTGTTGCGCTTCTTTTTGCAATGCTTTGTTGTTTGCTTGATTATTTTTTTCTCTAATGCTATGAACATTGTAAATATTTAATTAATGAGGGCTATACTTAGGTGAATTTGCAAGATGCAGGCACCATGAATTTATTATTGTGATTGAAGACAAAATTCAAAAAGTTAATTATGGAAAGCTTCCCACAAGGAGTTGTAAGTGAAGTGTTCTCTAAGTACCCTTCTGAAATTCAAATGAAAAGTTTCCTACAAGCAATGCAATCTTTCCCGCGCTTTGTGTGGGTCTATGACTAGTGTTAATAGATGTGCAATCACCAACTAATAGTAAGCTTTCAAAGGAGACGTTAAACTAAAACCATTTAGTCTTGTGTAGCAACTAGCAATCTTTAAAACTAAATGCATTTACAAAACAAGAGCTATGTTATGGAAAGAATAATAGATAGTATTGAATAGTCAGTATTGCTAAATGGCCTTACCATTGCTCTTTAACGATGCAAGTTTTTACCATATGACTACTAGTTTTGCTTTGGAAATGGGTGCTATCACATGAATTACTTCATCAATATGTAATATTAATAGTTTAAAACTCATTTTATATACGGCATTTCTCTTTAATTATGCAAGTTTTTACCATATGACAAGCTCATAAGGCCTCACTCCAAATCTGGGGCTTATTTGGTTGAAAATGGATACTGGCTGTTGCATGCTAGGAATTCTAGAAACCAAGCTGGCAGGGCTATTATTGATCTTACTGAGTCACTTACATAACCTTAAGTGAATACACTGAGCTTTGGAACCAATTATGTGTGTTACAATTACCTTCTAAAATGATTTTCTTTCTTTGGGGAATTTTATTGAATGCTTATCTCGTGAGGGCAGAATTGAGAAGCCATATGAGGACAAAGGACTTACGCCCTTAGTGTCAAAGATAAAACATTGACCATATTTTTTATTTCTTGTCATCTAGAGTAATTGGATTTAGTTTGATCTGTCCATTAAAACTGATTTCTTTCAGCCTTAATCGATTTAGTCATGGATCAAGAGCTGGCTGATAGCTGAAGGCTATCAGGGGCAATTTAGAGAACTTAAAGTACTTCTTAGTGTCTTTTGTCTCTTTTTTATGGTCTATAGACTTATAGCTAATCCGGTTTGGTTCGATCTGTCATGTATAGTAAAAGTTGATTTCTATGTGCAGGGTAGCTAACAGTTCGGAAACAAAGAAAAGCCTCAACAGCAGCAGAATATACAAGTCCAGACCTTCTCAGTGTCTTGATCTCTGGCAACCAGTGCCTCTATATGATCTTTTGCTTGGTTTAGCAGACAGCAGACTCCTAGTCTTGCACTCCTTTCTTCTTGTGCTATTTTCGTTCCTTTGTCTCAATGTACCAAAAAAACAAATTATGTATGTAATTAGCTATTATTTGAAAGGATCAAACCCTAGATTTAGGCTCAGGTGCAATGTCAACCAACTCCAGGCTTAAAAGTTTTATGAGCTGAAGTAGTCAATTTGACATTTGAATCTCTCTGTTCCAGTTATATTTTTAATTCATATTCTGTTATTTGTTTATCATATAACCATCTCTCTAGATTTATATTTGTCCTTCACAAAGTTATGGGAGTCAAGCCCACTGAAAATGTTACTTCTAGTGAATTTATAGTCTTGATGGCCCCAAATGCATTGAAAAGGGTTCAGGAGCTTCACAAGAAATACTTATTATAATGCAGAAGTACCAAAACTCTAGGTTCTCTGAAAGAAACAGATTGTTAGAAAAAGAGAGAAGGGGGAGCTTTAACAGAAGCTGAAAAGGGATAATTGGAACTAATTAAGAGTGAAAATGTTGTCTTATTTTGTATTATTTGAACTATTTTCCATCTTCTCTGCTACCATAAAAATCACAATGAAATCAAAACTTACCAAAGAACTGTGTTAAGATGCGTGTGAAGAAGTTCAAGTTGTGGAAACATTGTAGGCCATTGCAGGTGGAAGAGGTTTCACCATGGTGTCAAACGCCGAATACTAGTGGAAGAAACTGCATACACAAAAGAAGTACCACACTAAAAGAAGAGAAGCGAAGCTCTAGGAATTAATTTTAGCACTTAGATAATAGAACCAATTTGTTTCAATAGCAGGACTTTAGAGTTACTTCCACCAATACTTTTCCATGTTTAGTTGATATTAACAAAGTTAATGGATATAAAATTGCCAATGAGCTGTAGCTTAAATGGCATTTTATATCCTCCAAATTTTACTTCCTAATTCTTATGTGTGAAAGTGTATCAATTTGAACAAATTATTGTGTAGGGCTTGAGCTCAGCTTCATCAAAATAAAAGTAGGCTCAAGCTCAGATCGAGGCATAGAACCCAAGCTATATGTTGGCTGAACAAGCATTCACGAGGCTTACCCTGCTCATGAGCCTTTGAGGATT
This sequence comes from Fagus crenata, assembly GCA_014362285.1. NCBI lineage: Eukaryota > Viridiplantae > Streptophyta > Magnoliopsida > Fagales > Fagaceae > Fagus > Fagus crenata. The sequence goes on from BKZX01018082.1 coordinate 26,874, forward strand.
GGCTTGGAACGTCAATCATAATGGCAAATTTGGATGACATATCACATATGACATATACAAGAGAAAAATGTTAGGTAAAGTTTCAATTCAAGAGACTTCTTTAGCAAAGTTGAAAATTACTTAGCAAAACCAATACGAAAATGGAAGTGATTTAGATTATTGGCCAAACAACACTTGTACAATTTCACCAGACTTTTTTAGATGATATCACATAACATGCTTAGGTTAGATATGAATACACCTATCATATCACATAACACAACAGAAATCACAATTTTGGTGTGAGAGATTAACTTGCAGACAAGTCCTCATCTATGTACTTCCACATTGTTAGGTATGGCATTACAAAACTGAAATATAAATTAAAGAAAGTTGCGCATTGCTCATGTAATACGTATGTGCATTAAAGAGACATAGTCATTAATTTGAAAGGATAAACATTCTTCAGTTGATGTCAAAACGGCTTTACTATGAATGATCTTGATGTTGATTACGATTTACGAACTTTACTAGAAACTCTCACTTTTTTTTATCCTCATTATTAGTGGATGTATTAGTCATCAAGTTTCCAACACGCAACCAATGACATGAAAAGGGATTAACTTATTCACGAATATACAAAAGCGATGATTATTCAATTAATTTCTCAAAAAAATATATATTATTTAAAAGTCATTGTGATCAATGGATTAAGAAAATCAAAGTAATTCAAAAATCAAGTGTTGGAAGCTACTCTAGATAATTTCTAGTGCTTATAAGCCATGGTATAACAAATTATGGTGGAAATCTGTTATACCAATTAACTAACAATTATTATTCAAAAAGCAATTAATGAAGCACTGACTGCTTATGTAATTAAGAATGGATGAATTTAATCATCTATTTAATATTCTAACACCTTGTAGATCAATAGCATTATCCTATTAGTGGCGATCTTAATTTTAAATCGCTTGGGTCAAAAGTGCCGGGGTGGAATGTTTGCAAAATCAGATAGCCAAGAGTGTTTTTTAGCAATAAAAAGACTTCAATTGTCCAAACGAGGAGACTAGGGAGGAGACTATCTGCCATAAAAAACAATGGGAGGACACTTCCTATAACTTTCCTAAATTCTTCAACATACCCCACCCCATCTGGTCACCACAAAATGACTTCATTGACTTACACATTTTGTTAAGAAAAGGGAAATTTACTTAACATTTTCAGCCCACCCCAAAATAATTTTCTGGCTCCATCCTTGATAATGGGAGATAGTAGCTCTCTTTCCACACACACCTACACTTAATTTTTATTAGGACAAATTATACTTTTTCACCCTAATCTTTTTTTCATTTTTTTTATTGTCCCCAAACTTTTGATTGTAACAATTTACCCCTTAATTGGAAAGAGGTGTAGCTCACTTTCTACACAAAAAGACACCCAATCTATATTATTGCAGAAACTTGGTTTTTTCCTCTCATTCTCATGGAATCTTCTTCATCATCATCAACCGGGTAAAGAAGACGCGTGAATTGAGGCAGATTCATGAGCTGTTTTGCAAATAATTAGATAAAACAATAAATAGGTGAAGGCAAAGTCAAAAAGTATGCTCGCAAGATTGAAATGACTGAAGCCTGTCAAAAAAATTGGACTGAAATAGTGAGCATTGCTCAGCCTTTTCCCTTTATTCACGTAATTACTTGAAACAATGAGAATTGCTCAGCCTTTTCCATTTATTCATGAAATGACTTTAAACATTAAACAAAGTTACAGCATGTCCTAATTAATGATCTGAAGTGCAATATTTGGCGGATAATTACTCTTTCTCAACTTTATAAAATTCAAAAAAGCAATAGGACTTTGTAGTTTATAGCTGGCCACCAGGAAGATACTCTGTCTCCTCTTTTCGAGTTTGCAGAATGTGTAGGAGTATATGCCATCAAATCTCAAATAAAGTATTTATCCCCCAAAAATTAAAAAGTTTCTAAAAAAACAAGTAAAAAAATTGGGAAAATTACATTTTAAATCCTATAGTTTAGGAGGTGTAATAAATTAAGCCCTATAGTTTTGAAAGTAATAAATTAAGGAAACTGCATCTCACATGAGCTTTAAGAAGTTGACCATTTAGTTTGAGAAGCTTAAATTGGAAAATTACTATCAAGAGAAGGAGAGCAAGTGACCACTGCAAAAACAAAAATAAATAGAACAAGCAAACATAACAAGGCTAATGAAACATAGGGAAAATAAGTATGGGCTAATTTAGGCTATACTGTTCACAAAATTCTAACTAAAACCTAAATTTCAAAACCCCAAATTTGGAAAGTTTGGGTCGCTGGTGATGAGCTCAAGCAATTATGAGAGTTGTGGTCCAATTTGTGTCTCAACGTTCTTGTTGGATGACTATGAGGGATGGAGCAATCTGACACTGGACAAAAGTATTATTTTCAGCTGCAACGAATAAGCAAAACATACACTACTTATAAGTAAATTTATAAACAGAGGAAGTCGCATAATAAAGTTGTGTGATTGGCCAAACAACACTACAATTTCACCATTGACTAACATGCTTAGGTTTGGAGCTTCGTGTTAGACATGAACTGTATGCATTTCGCACATCCAATAGACCCTGTGGACTACCATATAAATAAACCCAGCAGGAATCAATTTTTTGTTGTGAGATTAACTTGCAGATAGATAAGCCCTCATATATGTTCTTCCACATTAGATATTACGTTGCTTGACCAAAAGATAAAAGAAAATTGTGCATTGCTCATGTAATAATACTTCTGTGCAATAACAAAGTTACAGCATGTCCTTATTAATGATCTGAAGTGCAATATTAGGCAGATAAGAGAAAATAAAGTAATTACACGCAGCTTGTACTAAACTAATTAGTGGATGTATTTAGTCATCAAGTTTACTAAATTGTCCAAACAAAGAGACTAGGGAGGAAACTTTTTACTAACAAAAACAAAGGGAGGAGGACACTTCCTATAACTTTCTTAAATTCTCCATCATACCCCCACCCGTTCTGATTAAAAAATAAAAATAAAAAACTATATAAGCATAACTTTATAGCTGGTCACCACGAAATTACTCAAAGCCTTGTTTTCTGGGTAGAAAAAGAGAAGAAGGGATGCATTAAAAAAAGGGGGGAATCAATAACTTAGGGATAGGGTTGAAGAAAAAGAGACGTTAGGGAGACTTGGGAATCAATGATTTCTGTCCTTTTCGTTGTGTTTGGTCAATTTGAGATTAAATAAAGAGTGCATGTATTGAAATGGTGAAGGGTTTATCCTGTAGGATCAAAGAGGAGTGGAATGATGCTTTAAATAATGAAATCATTAAATAATTTTCAGTTGTCATTTTGCCAGGATGCTTCCTGGAAGTAAAGGGCCACTTGCACACTTACTCTATTGAAAAAAACAAAAGTTGTTGACTTGACTGAAAACAAGCATTTATATTGTAGGAACTGAATCCAACATTGTTTCAAGAGGTTTTTGAGCTTTACAATCACTGTTGCAATTTCATTTCCAAAATTTGTAAGTTTTCACTTTTCACACACATCCATCTCTTTTATTTCTCTCC
>BKZX01018110.1:0-15501 GCA_014362285.1 Fagus crenata
CAAGTAAGATTTTTATAATTTTAACTTTGAAAAGCTTTTTTCAACAGATGCGACTGTGACATATATAGTCAATAATATTCTATATGCAATAGATGCATTTGGAAAACAATTCAAATCCTTGATAAATTAAGTATATCATTCGCTGTCTTTTTTTCTTTTGGTAAAATCTCTTGTAAAACTTTTAATTTTGAAAATAAATCAATATTATCAAGACCAAAAAATTATCATGTTTTAAAAAACTTCAAAATTAAGACAATACTTTTCAAATTATCATAATTTAGTGAAGTTAGCTTCTTCACATCAAATAAAATACCAAAAATTGTTCTTATACATACTTGGGCTAGAGAAATAAATAATTTTTAGACTTATTTTAAAGGTCTGTTTTAAATATATGGGCATTTTCAATTTTTTGTATAGGGTTATATATATATATATATATATATATTAAGGACTTTCAAAATTATAAAGGCCTTAAAAAATTTTGGGATGAGGCCTAATTTTGAGGTAAGGCCTAGGGCGATCGCCCACCTCGCCCTTGCCCAGGGCCACCCCTGGATTACATTAAATATCCAATCTTCTAAAAAGCTTGGTCCTGAGACAGATAATATATTGTTTGTCAAATCCATAATCAGAAAATCTGCATAGCTTTTGTCTCAAGAATTTCATATTTCTCAAGAAAAGAGACATATTTAGTTCAAGTACTTCAAAAAGATATAAACCCTGCTATGTATCTGATCACTACGTCAAGCTCGCATACATTTTAAATGCATTTTTCTAATATTTCCACGGACACTGAAGGCAGGAGGATAGAATCAAGGATATAGTCCAATCAAACCAACAACTCAAGGGAAACTACTAAACTAGTACGAGTATTTAGACCAACAAATCAGCTATCCGCTGTTACATCAGCTTATTCAATATATAGATGACATACATAAAAAAACACAGTCTGTAAGCATAAGCTATGATAAACTTCAACATGGCCCAACGAGTAATTGACATTTATAATTTAATTTAAGGGGTAAACCACCTTCACGGTGATAAATCAACAGAAAATATTCTTAAAATAAATTTGGAAGTTAACATTTATTAATGTCCAGTTGGTCTTGTTAGGCCTTTCCCCATATACAGAGAAGGCATGAGCTGAAGTTATAAACCAGCTTGAAAATTAGTTAAGCTAACAAAGATGGATATCGATTGCATCTTAATCAAATTCAGACTAAAAGATATTCCAAAGACACGTCCAATATCACTTAACCTTTTAATGTAATTAAGGCAAGAATATTATTGCTGCTAATAGCTTATACAAAGAAATTAATTATTTTGAAAATGGACTATCCAAATTCCAAACAGAGAGAAGCCTCAACGTCCTACAAAAATTAAACTATAGTTCAATCAATATAATCACTCGTCTAATGTTCTTCCTTGATGAAATACCAACTACAGTAATTTTAAGGAAAGACATGAAGGCATTAGTTACAGAATGAAATTATTATAATTCTTGATTAAACTGTGCATCAGCATCACATAGTCATAAGATTAGTATTTAAAAAGATTTAGTGTCATCGTTAATAAAAGAGAAAAACGTAATAGTGAGATCCGACACCGTTTCATGCAGCAATTCGGAAATAAATCACAAACGTGTGTGCATATATCTGAGAGAGAAGATTTATTAGTTTGTGTAACTTTTGGGTTCCACCCATGTGAGAGGGATATGCTAAATTCTTCACACTTGTGGACTAAAAAAGTTGATTTTGTAGGTCAACAAGTCAACCAGGTAATTAAGGATGAATTACTCATATGAGCCCTCATTTTCTTTATGTTAGATATGAAATAAATATGAGATGTGGTCCAGGTTTAAAGTTGCCATTAAGGATTATTCACAAAAATGTTGTGTGGTTGTGAGAGATTACTCACAAAAATTTTGTAGGTCAACCAGTCAACCAAGGAAGGATCGATGAAATTACATTAACTATTCTCGTCAAATCGTTGCAGTTGATCATTAACGTTTTTTCGCCAGAATGAATGAATTCTTTAGCTATGCTACTCACTCCATCCCCTTAATTTCCTAGTCCACTTTGTCTTTCTTTCTTCTAGCACTGTGTGTTACAGACCATGGGTATAAGCTGCTTTTGGTGTGGTGTTCTTCTTTACCTTCCTCTTTTTCTTACTCCCTTTCCTTTAGTGACCGCTCAGCTGCCTGGTGGTTACCTGACTGTAAAGTCTTCTACTTCATGGACCAACACTCTTTCTGCTCCCGATTCTGTCAAATTCGACGATGGATCGTTTGCGAGAATCAAACTTTCCCGTGGATCACCCGATCTATTCTATGAATATGCTTGTGGTTGTGGCTTCTTCTATAATCAAACGTACAACAGTTCTCTCTTTGCCATTTTCACTGTTCATTATGAAGAAGGCAATATTTCGAAATCTGTTCCTCCAGAAGTCGTATGGTCTGCTAACCCAAACAATCCGGTTAGCGTTAATGCGACTTTGCAGCTTACTTCAGAAAGAGGTTTGGTGTTACAAGATGCTAATGGAACTACAGCGTGGTCAACAAACATCAGCAACAAATCTGTGGCTGCCCTGAACTTAACCGACACGTGCAACCTCATGCTCTTGGATGAAAACAATGGTACAATTTGGCAGTCTTTTGATCACCCAACCGACACGCTAGTTCTTGGGCAAAAGTTGGTGCCAGGGCAGAACCTCACTAGTCAAGGAGGATTGTTTTCGCTCTCTCTCACCACTAAAGGGTTGTTTGCTTATATCAATTCTAATCCTCCCCAATGCTATTTTTATGTAAATTTCATAAATGAAAATATCAGTTATGTCCAATTTCTGAATGCAAGCTTATCTTTCTTCGATCCATCAGAATTTCTTGTATACGAAATTCCTTCAACACTCTTCTCAAATAATCAGTATATGAGATTTGGGCCTGACGGACACTTAAGAGTGTATACTACGAATTGGGCGGAAGTATATGATCTTTTCGCAAGATCCATTGGTTCCTGTGGCTACCCTACGGTTTGCGGCAATTATGGTATTTGTACAAACGACCAGTGTAGTTGTCCTCCACTACCCATAGAGGGAACACCCTATTTCCAGCATATCAATGACAGGCAGCCTAATCGTGGCTGCTCCCTGGTTACTTCTTTGTCTTGTGAAGCTCTCAAAAATCACATTCTTTTAGAGCTCCAGAACATCACATACTTTGCTTTTACTCGATACCTTTCCGGTATAAATCCAGATCACCGACATATAACTTTAGAGAGGTGTAAACAGTTTTGCTTACAAGATTGTTTGTGCAAAGCTGTTTTTTATAATGGTGTGGGGAATTGCTATTTACAATCCCAAATGCTTTCACTGCAGACCATTAATGGAAAAAATAGTAATACTGACATCAAAATATACATCAAGGTACAGAATGTCCCAAGTGCAGTTCCTCCTCCACAACAGACACACCATTCAAAGAAGAAACATCCTCTTGAGGTAATATTGGGATCCAGCCTTGGATCATTGCTTGTTTTGTCTCTTTTAGTTGGAATCTTTGTTTTTCTATTTTGGAAAAAGGAAAATATTGATGAAGATGAGGAGTATTATTTAGATCATGTACTAGGAATGCCCACAAGATATTCCTACAATGATTTGCAAGTCATGACGGAAAATTTCAATAAGGAGCTTGGTGCGGGAGGATTTGGCACAGTTTTTGAAGGGACTCTAATTGATGGCACTAAAGTGGCTGTCAAGCGTCTTGACGGTTTTAGTCAAATCAAGAAATCGTTTTTAGCGGAGGTTCAGACAATTGGCAACATTCATCATTTCAACTTGGTAAGACTAATTGGATTTTGTGTTGAGAAATCTCATAAGCTTCTTGTTTATGAGTACATGTCTAATGGGTCATTAGATAAATGGGTGTTTCACAAAAATCCTGAGATTTTGCTTGATTGGCAACATAAAAAGAAGATCATCCTTGACATAGCAAGGGGACTAACTTATTTGCATGAGGATTGCAGGCAAAAGATCGTTCACTTGGATATAAAACCCCAAAACATCCTTTTAGATGAGAATTTCAATGCAAAAGTCTCTGATTTTGGGTTGTCTAAACTAGTTGACCGTGACCAAAGCGAAGTTGTGACAACCATGAGAGGGACTCCTGGCTATATGGCTCCAGAATGGTCGAGTTCAGTAATTACAGAAAAAGTAGATGTCTATAGTTTCGGAGTAATGCTCTTGGAGATATTATGTGGAAGGAGAATTTTTGATCGCTCTCAGCCAGAGGAAGCAATGCATCTACTTGATCTTTTCAAGAAAGCGATTGAGAAGGATCGATTGTTGGATCTGGTTGATAAGTATAGTGAAGATATGCAATTACATGGAGCAGAAGTTGTGAATACAATGAGGGTTGCTGCATGGTGTTTGCAAAATGATTTCACAAAGAGACCTTCCATGTCGATGGTGGTTAAGGTCTTGGAGGGTGTTGTGAATGTTGAATCTTGCTTGGATTATTGCTTCTCGAATCTATCTTTACCAAACCCAAGAGCTGGAGTTGATAACCAGGAAGTGCATGTTGTTGCTGCTACGCTAGTATTTCCTTCAATTCTATCAGGACCACGGTAACTTTTTAGTGTACCATCTTTCATTGCTTGACAAATGAGGTAATTTCCATACTTGTAATAAATTCTCTCATCTAATGACTAAAATTAGTAGTTCAAATCTTGATGGGAAACTTTCAACCTATTCTTGTGGCCATTTATTGGCAATAGCTTGCCTTCTCTGTTAGCAACATATGTTCCTTTATTTAATGTTGTTGTGAACCTATAGAATTGTTTATTTACTAAAGTTTAAATTTTTAGTTGTAGACTATTTGTTGTGTTGCTTCCTATGGATTCAATGGGTAATTCTATACGGATAAGGTGTAAAGTTAGCAAGGCTTTTCCACCCTTTAACACTACCCTACTGAATAAATATCTTATATTCATTTTTTTTTTTGTTCTATTTTATACTCTATCAATTATAATATGACACATGTCTGATTTGTTTTCATTTTAAACTTTAGTTATTTACAAAAAAGAAAAAAATTATTGAAGATTTGTATTCATACAATACCCTTTAACACACCATTATCTAATGAAATAACCACAAAATTAAAACAAAACTTAAATCAAACATTTTATCCCCACGTCGCTGACCTGTGTTGGATTTTGGAAGAGACACTGGAGCCACTGTGGGAGGGGTGGTTCATAAGAAGCAACATAAGACCATTTTAAATGTTTTTGTTTACACATTAAAATAACTTTTGGGCCTACAAATTGGGCCTAAATAAGTTATTTATTAAAAATATTAGAGTTACTGTTTGGGCCTAAATAAAACAAGTTATATTACTTTAAATAGAAGCCCAGATGGTAAAGCTCGATTATACTTCGAGGCCATATCTAAACTCATCTAAAAACAGTTACAAAACAGTTCGATTTTAAGAAGCTGCTAAATAACAGTTTATTAACAATTTGAAAACATATATGACAGGTGTTATCATCTCCAAGAAAGAGTGTTTCTTTGTATTAAGCAAGGATCATTGAGGATTTGAAATTCAAAATGAAGAAAATAACTGTTCAATCGAAGAAACAGCTGCTCTAGGAAGGTATAAATAGAAGAAAAGAAGATAGTTATCGCCCCCCGCGTATTTTCCAGAGTTCAGGAGTCCATTTGTGATTCAAAGTGTGTTCAAGTGTGTTTAAGTGTGTTCTACAGTGTGTTTGAGTGTTCAAAAGTGTGTAAAACAGTGTGTTTAAGTGCTTTAAGTGTGTTTTTAGTTCGATTGAGAGTTAGATCCTGCAGTTCGAGTTCCTGAAATGTGTGAGAGTAACATGAAACTTCTCATTTGTAAGTTTCTGTTGTTCTTGTTCATATTCGAAGTAATTGTACTCGATTATCATTCAATATATATTTTCTACAGTTTATTATTATTTATAGCATTGTTACAATTTAAGTAGTTTACATTTATAAAAGAATAAACTGTTTTCTTGAGAACAAATTTGTGAACAGATTTGTCTTAGAGATTTTTAAGAACAACTTCTATATTAAAATCATAAGTAAATCAGTTAGTATTTATCATTTTTGGATCGAACCAAGTCCTTTATCATTAAGGCATAATTCGGACCAAACACATCCTTTTGATTTACAAAAGTTGGATAATTAATTAAGTGTTAGTTTGGATAAAACTGATTAATAAACTTAATTAATTATAAATTTTAGTTTTGTTCAAACAGTTTTATGGTCTTGTAAGTTTGCTCAATAAGTGTGGCAGAGGAGCAATAAAATCTAGACTGCTTGCCCGCATGAAGTGGGCATATTTGATTTATTAGCTGAAATATAGTGTTGATCAAGAAAGGCTCTGATTCTGTTCTAAGATCGAAAATCCTAGCTTTCTCTACTGAAGTTCTGCGCTGCATGGAGACTGGATGTAGCAGTGAAAGCCCAAGGGAACCCAGGAAAGGCAAATCAAAAACCCCCAAAAAAGGGAATTGGGGACCTAAGGATAGCGTTCTTTGCGTTTTGTTTAAAAAATGCAGTAGCTAAAACTATATATAAACTAGCCTATAACCCGCACAATGCGCGACACTTTTTCATTGCTTTTCTATAAATATGTTCCTAACAAAGCAACTAAAGTAAGAAGAAGGAAGAAATAATAACAATAATAAATAGGAAAAAAAAAAAGAAAAAAAAATGTAAAATAGAAAATGTAAATAATTTTTCTTTGCGCTTAAAAATAGAAATGATCATTTTTATTATATCTCATCAAATGTATTATACTGATTTTTATTATATTTCATCAAATGAGGATATTGAACATAAAGTCAATGGGGGTTTATATCCCAGGGTTGTATTGACTTAGCAAAAAAACAAAAAAAAAAAACTCAATTGTTTCATATAGGAATTCTAAATGTTGAGAGGTTTCTCATTTTTGTTTAACTTACAACACTTTGATAGTACAAATAAATAATACAATTTGTCACATATTTATCCCATCTTTACCTTTTTTGACTTTCTTTTATTTATCTTTTCATCTTTTTTTGGACAATTTATCACTTGTTAATAATCACATAAACAATATTTGTAAGTTTACATAGGGATTGAACCCACGCCCTCACCCTCACAAAGGGGTGAAACTTTTTGAAGAGAGAAATGACCACTAGGATGAATGCCCAAGTTGTAATTTAAATGCATATTTGAAATAACATATATTATGTTTAATATATTTGGCTTTAATTGAAGCATATAATTGGGTAGTGGGTATTTAATTTATTAATGGTGTAGTTTTTATCATGGGTTAGTAGGTATTTAATTTATCAATGATGTAATTTTTTTTTGGCTAAATTATAAATTACACCCTCTAACTTTGGTCAAAATTCAATTTAGTTTTTTAAGTTTTGACCGTTTCAATTCAGTCCTCTAACTTTCGTTTTGCTTCAATTAAATTATTTCATTTAACTCCATCACTGTTTCCATTAAGTCTCCCAAAAAAAATTTATTAATAAAAAATATTTAAAAAATCTCTTTTTTTTTTTTTTTTTTTTTTTTTTTTTTTTTTTTTTTTTCTGAACATTAATTCCTTCTCTCTCTCTCGTTCTCTTCTTTTCTCTTTCTCTGATTCTATGTTTTGCTAAAGCTCTCTCTCGATCATAGCCTTGGAGCATCCTCAATGAAGCAAAGGCAGGCCAGAGCGGAAAGGTTCAACGGGCCACATGGCCACGATCTCCACCATCGCGTCGCCATCGGGAAGGGCAGCGATGGAAGCTGAGGTTGCCGGGCTTCGGACGACAAAGTGAGGGCAGGGGCTTCGGTATCGGCAGCGACGTGAGGGCAATGGCTTTGTTCCCAGATTTGGTCGTGTGTTATTTTTAATTTTTTAGTCCAATCAAACCAACCATTCAAGGGAAAGTACTAAACTAGTACGAGTACTTAGATTTTAGACCAACAAATCAGCTTATTCAATATATAGATGACGTACGTACATAAAGAACACAGTCTATCAGCATAAGCTATGATAAACTTCGACATGGCCCAACGAGTAATTGACATTTATAATTTAATTTAAGGGGTAAACTACCTTCACGGTGATAAATCAACAGAAAATATTCTTAAAATAAATTTGGAAGTTAACATTTATTAATGTCCAGTTGGTCTTGTTAGGCCTTTCCCCATATACAGAGAAGGCATGAGCTGAAGTTATAAACCAGCTTGAAAATTAGGTAAGCTAACAAAGATGGATATTGATTGCGTCTTAATCAAATTCAAACTACAAGATATACCAAAGACACGTCCAATATCACTTAACCATTTAATGTAATTAAGGCAAGAATATTATTGCTGCTAATAGCTTATACAAAGAAATTAAATTATTTTGAAAATGGACTATCCAAATTCCAAACAGAGAGAAGCCTTAACGCCCTACAGAAATTAAACTACAGTTCAATCAATATAACCTTTTAATGTAACTTTTGGGGCCCACCCACGTGAGAGGGATGCTAAATTCTTGGCGCTTGTGGCCTACAAAAAGTTGATTGGTCCAGGTTTGAAGCAGCCAATAGGAATTATTCTGAAAAAATGTAGGTCAACAAGTCAACCAGGGAAGGATCGATGAAATTACATTAACTATTCTAGTAAGGTCGTTGCAGTCGACCAGAAGTTGATCATTAACGTTTTTCCGCCAGAAGGGATTCATTAGTTATGCTACTCACTCCATCCCCTTAATTTCCTAGTCCACTTTGTCTTTCTTTCTTCTAGCACTGTGTGTTACAGACCATGGGTATAAGCTGCTTTTGGTGTGGTGTTCTTCTTTACCTTCCTCTTTTTCTAACACCCCTTCCCATCTTAGTGACAGCCCTGACCGGTGGTTACCCAACCGACACATTGCTTCTTGGGCAAAAGTTGGAGGCAGGGCTGAACCTGACTAGCGCAGAAGGATTGTTTACGCTCTCTCTCACCAACCAAGGGTTGTTTGCTTATATCAATTCTAATCCTCCCCTACGATATTATTCTCGTATTCTATATAATATCAGTTATGCTCAATTTCAGAATGGAAGCTTAGCTTTCTTCCGAGTTGGCGATCCATCAGAATCCCCATCTCTTAGCATATTAATTCCTTCACTTTCTTCAAAAGTCATCTCAAATGGGTATATGAGATTTGGGCCTGACGGGCACTTGAGAGTGTATGATGAGTTCTGGTATGAAGTGGTTGATTTATTAACAGGATTTATTAGTTCCTGTGGCTATCCTACGGTTTGCGGCAATTATAGTATTTGTACAAGCGACCAGTGTAATTGTCCTGCGGCCAAAAATGGGATAAACTATTTTCAGCAAATCAAAGACAGGCAGCCTGACCGTGGATGCTCTTTGGTTACTCCCTTGTCTCGTGAAGCTTCCCAAAATCACGTTCTTTTAGAGCTCGAGAACATCACATACTTTCCCTTTAGAGAATACCCCCCAACTTTCGATCCAGATCACCGACATAGAAATTTAGAGGGCTGTAAACAGGCTTGCGTAAAAGATTGTTCTTGCAAAGCTGCTATTTATAATTCGAGCAACCATGTGGGGAATTGCTATTTACAATCCCAAATTTATTCACTGATAACCGATGATAAAAAAGATACTGAACTTAAAGTATACATAAAGGTGCAGAATGTCCCAAGTGATGAAAAGAAGAAACATCCTTTTGAAATAATATTGGGATCCAGCATCACATCTTTCTTTGTTTTGTTTCTTTTAATTGGAATCTTCGTTTTTCTATTTTGGAAGAAAGAAAATGTTGACAAAGGTGAGGAGTATTATTTGGATCATGTACCAGGAATGCCCACAAGATATTCTTATGATGATTTGCAAGCCATGACAGAAAATTTCATTAAGGAACTCGGTGCAAGTGGATTTGGCACAGTTTTTGAAGGGACTTTCATTGATGGCACAAAAGTTGCTGTGAAGCGTCTTGAGGATCATTCTACGGTACCCACGTGGATACCGTACCTCTAAATGGATAACCTACTATAGGAGGTTATCAAAACATCACATTAATGGTACCATCATCACATTTGATGGTACCAATATCACATATGATAGTACCTTCATCACAATTATGATACCTAGTACTAATATCACATATGATGGTACCTTATATCACATACAATGGTACCTAACATCACATTGGTTAGTACCTTAATTTTATGTCACATTTTATGGTATCAACATCACATATAATGGTACCAAATATCACATATGATAGTACCTATCCTCACATTAGTTAGTACCTTAACTTCAAAAAAAAAAAAAAAAAAAAAAAAATAACAAAAAAAAAAAAAAAAGATATTAAAAAAATAACAATTTTGTTGTACCTAAAATTTATATTTATATTTATATTTTTAAGTTGTACCTAAATTTGAGAAACTCTAAAATCATCTTCTTTATTACTCAACTATCTCTCTTATTCTCCTTAGTTCAGGAAATCACAGCAGCAACAAAAACCAGCCTAACCAGGCCAACGAAAATTTCAAATCAAACCCACTCTATCCTTGCTTCCAAAGTCTGTGATTGCTACGACCTCAGCTTCAAACTCAACCACCACCTCAGTGGCAACCAAGATCCACCTCCAGAACACCGAAGCCCATTGGATGTCCCACACTCCTTTATCATCGTAAATCGCCATGAATGCCTGTACCCACAACAAAGGTTTGGTTCACAAATTGAGGATTGTGTCGTCGTTGCCAAGATCTGAAACCCAATCATCGCCACTTGAATCCTCCCTGAACCCAACTGCCATCAACGATACTGTTTGAAGCCTCCATGAATCCTCCATTAAAGGGCTTGAATTTTAAAATAAATCTTTATGCATTTTTGAATATTTTATTAAAATGTATCAGTTGATAGCATTTTCTGTTAATTAAGTCAATGAAACTGTAACAAAATGATTAATTAGAGAGTGCTTGAATTTGAGGTGCAATGTAATCAGTTTGGAATGTTTATTAAGAAACATAGACCATGTGCCATGTCACTTGCTTGACATTCTTGGGATGTTCTTAAATGGGAAAATTAGGTAGAGAGATTACAGAGGCTTTACTGGAGAACACTAAGGACAAAAGGGTGTAAGATGAGAAGGTCTCTGTGTTGATACGCGAGAATGAAGAACTGTAAACAAAAACAAAAAGAGACAAATGGAAAGAGGGGGGAAAAATTAAAAACTTGTTCAGCCGGTGACTGGTAGACTCATTTAGTTAAAGTATACGGTTTAGATTAAATTTGTAAAAATCAATGGTTAAGATTTAAGTGGGTACCATACCCACAAAAAAACTATGGGTACTGTAAAATGACCCAGCGTCTTGATTGTTTAAGTCAAATCAAGAAATCATTTTTAGCTGAAGTTGAGACAATTGGCAGCATTCATCATTTCAACTTGGTGAGATTGATTGGTTTTTGCGCTGAGAAATCTCATAGGCTTCTTATTTATGAGTACATGTCTAATGGGTCTTTAGATAGATGGGTGTTTCACAAAAATCCTGAGATTTTGCTTGATTGGCAACATAGAAAGAAGATCATCCTTGACATAGCAAGGGGGCTAACTTATTTGCATGAAGATTGTAGGCAAAAGATAATTCACTTGGATATAAAACCCCAAAACATCCTTTTAGATGAGAATTTCAATGCAAAAGTCTCTGACTTTGGGTTTGTCTAAACTAGTTGACCGTGATCAAAGCCAAGTTGTGACAAACATAAGAGGGACTCCTGGCTATATGGCTCCAGAATGGTTAAGTTCGGTGATTACAGAAAAAGTAGATGTTTATAGCTTTGGAATTGTGCTCTTGGAGATATTGTGTGGAAGAAAAAATTTTGATCGCTCTCAACTAGAGGAAGCAATGCATCTACTTCATCTTTTCAAGAAAAAGATTGAGTAAGATCGATTGTTAGATCTAGTTGATAATTACAGTAAAGATATGCAATTGCATGGAGTAGAAGTTGTGAATATGATGAGGGTTGCAGCTCGGTGTTTGCAAAATGATTACACAAAAAGGCCTTCCATGTCAATGGTGGTTAAGGTCTTGGAGGATGTTAGGAATGTTGAATCTGACCTAGATTATTTCTTCTGGAATCCACTTTTACCAAACATGGGATATGGAGTTGATAATCAGGAAGTGTATGTTGCTAGTGCTACTTCATTGTTGCCTTCAATTTTATCAGGACCACGATGACTTTTCACTCTACAAAATAAGGTAATTTTCATACTTTTAATCATTTTCTCATCTAGTGATTATTAGTAGTTCAAATTTTGATGCGAAATTTCAACCCAAGTTATCCGTGTGGCCATTTATTGGTAATATCATAGCTTTTTGTTAGTAACATATATTTCTTTATTTAATATTGTTGCAGTGTTGTACAAGTGTTAGTTTCGTAGGTGACACTAAAATTTAAGTTTGAGATGTAAACTTTTTGGTGTATTCTTGTGTTTCTTCCTCTAAGGATCAATGCTTAATATATAGTATTGCTTTTGTAAGTCGTTTTTCCGGAAGTTTCAGTCTTGCTGAGATTTTATGGTTCATAATTATAATTTTTTCTCTCTATCTATTTCAAAGTCTTTTGGTTTAAATCACATGAGAATGGTTGGGACTATGTGGTCAAGTATGCTTATTGAAGTTCTGATTAACTATAGGAAGGATCAGATGAAGAGGATTTTGATCGTCGGTAAGGAATTCCACCATATATCGCTTTTATGGGCATTCTACTTTCTTGAAGCAGCTGGCAGCGAAACAAATTTTATCTAGGTATGTTAATTTTTAGCAAGCAATTTGGTCTAATGTAATTTGCATCCATTTGTCGGATGTTACTCGGTATCTGAGCTTTCTTGAGCAC
Source organism: Fagus crenata (assembly GCA_014362285.1). NCBI lineage: Eukaryota > Viridiplantae > Streptophyta > Magnoliopsida > Fagales > Fagaceae > Fagus > Fagus crenata. Next base: position 12,892 of record BKZX01018110.1, read on the forward strand.
AAGGATATTTGTTACTTTTTTCTTTTTCTTTTCTGGAGATGGAAAGAAGGAAGCTATTGGCAGCTCAATGTGAAAAAGATTACTATGTTTGGGCCTTTGGGGATACCTTATAGTTGTGTGTGAGGGTCCGAGGGACATTATGCTAGATTGTGGATTTAGGCTTGCATTACCTCATGATTGAAGGAGGCCATGTTTGCCGCATTAAGTGTATTGCATAGAATTTGCATCAAGTTGTTTTTCAATGTATTCAGTGTATCTGACTATAATCATGGTTCTCATACTTTGGCAAAGGAAGTGTTGTTATGTTGCAAATCTCTGAACCCGATAGCATTTTTCCAGTTTTTAAGCAAAATATATATCTTGGGTGCCTCATAATACTAAAATTAAAAACAATATCATTAACCAAAATATCATAAATAACAACAACTCCATTATAAATTTATAATCTCATTTTTGTTTTTTTTAAAACCCACTTACACGGTTAAATCAAATTTAGTATATCAAAAATCAAATAAAAAAATCTATACTATTTTTGGATGCCTCACAATATCAAAATTAAAATCAAATAACACAACCTCATCAATGTATCACAAATAGCACAACCCCATTACATACAAAAATCTAAATCCATTTTTAGGGTTATGGCATTCAAAACCCACACACATCTTCACATGCACTTTAACTTGAATACAACTCATTAAATATGATATATGTATATATACACACACACACAAATATAGTATATAGCACATACATAGAGTTTATCAAACAGATCTAAGAAAATATAGATTATACCAACAGAATCTAAGAAAATAACTTGGCAAAGTCTAGGTTGTTTACCATTATATTCCTTGATTTTCCAATGGATCAATGAAGTAAAGAAGATGATTTGAATGAATAAAGATGAAGATAATGAATATAAAATTGAAAATGATGAAACATGATTGGGTGAGGGGAGACGCAGAAGACTGGTCGAAGCTAGGTAGTGCGGTTTTGCTGAGTTAAAATAACTATGGATACGTGTTCAAGGAACATGTTCCACAAAAGATAAAATTAACATACCTAAACCACAAAAGATAATAGGCTTTATTTGATGAGTCTTCAAGGAACATGTTCCACAAAAGATAAAATTAACATACCTAAACCACAAAAGATAATAGGCTTTATTTGATGAGCCTGAACCACAAAGTTAAGAGACTGAAATGTGAAGAGAGAGAGAGAGAGAGGAAAAGTTGCACAAATGGAGTGCTTCTGCCCAAAGAGAGAGAAAAAAGCCTCTTGCTTAGTATGAGAAGTTTGACTTGAAATTTCAGCACTTCTCTTAAAAAAAAAATAAAAAGTTCTCTCTTGGTGTGTTTTTCTTGCAGATTAGAGTTTTTTTTTTTTTTTGTTAACTTATTGCAGATGGAAGCTAGTTGAGATGAAGAGGCAGAAATGGAGAGAGCAATTGGTATTTTAGTCACTAAACAAATGTTTAAGGATATTCTAATAACTTAGACCATAAGAACATGCGGTGCAAAAAAAGAATATGTGATTTAAAAACAACGTTTTCAACAAAGCTAGGACTAGCTCCGATTTTATAACGCTGCATTTTGGCGTTTTTTAAAATGCAATTTCCTAAAAGTCACGGGGCCAAACACAGCATTTTCGCGTTTTTTGCTAAGAACACAAATTTTCTCCTTAGAAACGGGGGCCAAACGGACCCTAAATCTCATTATATAACAAGCCTAATTAACCATATTTTCTCCCAAAAAAAAAAAAAAAGACAAGCCTAATCATACATCTATATACTACAATGTTAAAATCGAAGTTTATTTATTTATTTATTTTGGTTGACCTTATAGGCTTATAATATTGCGCCACATAATTATTTTAAGGACAGTTTAGTAGTCAGTTTGCTACAAATCATGACGTGGCAACTCATAACACAATCCATGTGTACTTTATATAGGTCATGTGACTTGTTTAAATAATATATGTGGATGGTCTTATGAATTGCTACATAGTAGGTTGTAGCAAGCTGACTATAAACCGGTTTATAACCAAACTTTGTTCTTATTTTAATATATATTTATAATTAAATTTAAATTACATTCTATAATTAAATATTAATTCCATTAAAATCTTGATACATCATATTTTCTTTGATGGAAAGAATATATTGTTTCATATATACAAATACAATCATAATAAATGTCTAATACTACAATATATTCTATATATAAACACAATAATAATAATTATCCTTTAATAATTATCAAATCTCATATTTAAACAAAAAAAAAAATAATAAAAATGAGGTCATATTATTGTTATGTTAAACATAACCTGCTTTGCATGGGTTACCAATTAATTATTCATAATATATATATATATATATATATAACAAGTGTTATTACTTACAGGTTTCTAAATTGTACTGTGCCCTATATATTCGGAGCTAGGCAACTATCACTTGAAGGAGATTGGGGAATTGGTGGGGTTTGCCGAGTGGGCTTGTAAGAGATTCAGAGCACTTGAGATCGTTTGGTGAGAGTGGCGGCTCAATGAAGGGAGAGAACAGAAAATTTGTTATGTTTTAAGGAAATATTGGGCTACGGTTTGAACCCA
>BKZX01018111.1:0-12124 GCA_014362285.1 Fagus crenata
CTATATTACTTGATACTCTTGAAGGAGTTTATTAAAGAATCTCTAAATATTCAAAAAGCACGTAAACTTAATTCTAGCACAATCAAAAGGCAAACAAAGCATGACATAACATCAATATTTAGGTCAAAGAAGGAATCTCACCTTGCATCCAGCACTCACCAAGTTATGGGATTCATCCCCACCATAAACATAGGTTTTAGCGGATGATTGATTCTGCACATAAACATGGACCTTCTGATTGATTCAGCTACTGGTCATGCAATATTTTCCTTTATGGATGGTTTTAGCGGTTATAATCAAATCTTTATGTCTCCAAGGGATGCTGAGAAGACTGCATTCCGCACGCCCATCGGGAACTTCTACTACACCGTCATGCCATTCGGACTCAAGAATGCCGGAGCCACGTATCAAAGAACCATGACAGCCATGTTTCATGATATGATGCATCGTGAAATTGAAGACTATGTTGATGATATCGTGGTAAAATCCAAGACAAGGGAGGATCATTTTGGTATCTTGAAGAAGGTATTCGAGAGATGCCGACTATATAAGCTCAAGATGAATCCTCTCAAATGTGCATTCGGAGTTTTAGCTGGCAAATTTCTGGGTTTCTTAGTGCACCGGCGTGGTATTGATGTTGATCCAGCAAGAGCATCTGCCATAGCCACTATGAAGCCACCATCTACACACAAAGAGCTGAAGAGTTTCTTGGGCAAGCTGTCATACATAAGAAGATTTATTCCCGGCCTTACTGCTGTAACTTCTACTTTTGCACCACTCTTGAAGAAGGGAGCCCCATTCCATTGGTTTACCGAATGCCAAGAAGCCTTTGAAAAGGTACAAGACATCATGACTAAACTCCCTACTATTTCTGCACCTATTTCTGGAAAACCTCTTCGACTCTATTTAGCTTCAAATAGTCAAGCAATTGGGGCTTTGATAGCCCAAGAAAATGATAATGGGGTTGAACAACCCATCTATTATGTTAGCCGTACTCTTAAGGATGCAGAAAGCCGATACTCGGGGGCTGAACGATCTTGCTTAGCTCTGATTTATGCTTCCCAAAGGCTCCAACACTACTTTCTAGTTCACAAGGTCCAATTAATGACAAAATCTCATCTTATTAGAAGTCTGCTGCAACGGCCTGTATTATCTGGCAGACTAGCACAGTGGCTTCTGCAGCTGTCACAATATGAGATTATTGCTAAAACACTAACTGCTATTAAAAGTCAAGCCATTGCTGATCTGTTAGCTCAATTCACTGGGAAAGATAACTCATTCATTTCTGATGAGGTACCTGGGGAAATCAATGAAATATTTCTGGCAGGCTTGGTAGACTCTGTTTGGACCTTGAAATTTGATGGTTCATCAACTACTACGTCAGCAGGAGAAGGTATTGTTCTTTACAAAGATGATGGGCAAGCTATAACAAAATCTTTCAAATTTGATTTCTCTTGTTCCAACAATGCAGCTGAGTATGAGGCTTATCTAGCCGGATTGGCAATAGCATATGAAATGGGAATCAAGCATTTACGAGTTATTGGCAACTCCAACCTTGTGGTTTGTCAAGCTCGAGAAGAATTCTCACTTAAAGAACCATCTTTGGCACCTTATAGAGCTCTGGCACAGCAATTGGAAGCAAAATTCAGCACCTTTGAAATAGAGCATGCCCAAAGAAATGAGAACCGGTATGCATATGCTTTAGCTACTTTGGGATCTCAAATAGCCTTCGAAGGCGAAGAAATGGATGTCACCATCTGCAAGAAGACACAGCCTATCGTTGAACTACTGAAAAAAGAGTTTGAAGAGCTGTCTCCAGATCAAGAAGACTGGCGAGCACCAATCAAAGCCAAGCTCATTTCTCCTACTATTATGGCAGACTTAAAGGAAATCAAAGATTACACTTTGATATCCGGGGATCTTTATAAAAGACTTCCTGGAAGAGTTTTGGCGCGCTGCATTAGCCTTGAAGAAGCAAAGGAAAAGCTGCCTGAAGTCCATGAGAAAACTTGTGGAGACGGGGGGGCTATCAGCCTTTACCGCAGACTTCAGCGGCTGGGATATTTCTGGCCAAACATGAGTGCAGAAGCAACAGAGATACAAGCCAATGCCCAACTTGCCAATTCCATTACAGCAACGAAGAGGTATGTGCCACTTTTGTTTCTATTGATTAGCGCACACCCTTCTTAGAATACTTGTTTGAAGGAATTTTGCCATCAAACCCCAAGGATGTTTATCGCCTTAAAAGGCTAGCCTTGAGGTATTTTGTGGAAGGAGGAACTCTCTTTCGAAAAGGCTTTCATGGAGAGCCACTTAGATGCCTTAGCCTATCGGAATCCCAAATGGTCATGAAAGAAACTCATGCGGGAGAATGTGGGGAGCATCAAGGAAAAAAGAGGCTTTACCAATGTTTGCTTACACTCGGCTATTATTGGCCTACAATGAAGAAGGATGCGGCAGATTTTGTGAAAACATGTCATACTTGCCAAGTCCAAGCCAATTTAATCCACACGCACCCAACTAGTCTCCAAAATATGGCTTCACCTTGGTCATTTCATGCTTGGGGGCTAGATCTCATCGGCCCTATCAATCTGGCCTCCGGTGGTTACATTTGGATTCTTGTAGCCACCAAGTACTTTACAAAATGGGTAGAAGCCATCCCTCTCCGAAAGGCAACAGGTTTTGCAGTTGTAAATTTCATTCGAGAGCACATAATCACTCGTTTTGGCATACCATATAAACTCATCACCAACAATGGTACTCCATTCATAAACAAGGATGTACGGGAAGTGCTAGAACATTACCGAGTCAAGTATCGACGTTCCACACCTTACTACCCTCAGGGTAATGGGCAAGCTGAAGCCACAAACAGAATGTTGCTGTGCATCTTAAGCAAAATGGTATTTGATTATAGGAACGACTGGAAAGCCCACCTGGCAGATGTCCTCTGGGCATACCGGAGTTCGCCCAAGACAGCAACATGTTTTACGCCCTTCTCACTTATTTATGGCACTGATACTATTTCTCCTACTGAATTGGTTGTGCCTAGCCCACGAGTAATGCAAGGGAGTGAGTTGGAGGTAGATGCTGATATGTATGCTGAAGCACGAATGGCAGACCTGGAAGGACTTGATGAGACAAGGGATTTAGCCAAAGCACAAAGCCAAAGGAACTACCAAAAAATAGCTAATATGTACAGCAAAGCCCTTCGAGTCAGAATTTTTGTGGAGGGACAAATGGTCTTGAAAGCTGCGGAATTTGTAAGGAGAAACCTACCATCTCCATCTAAGTTCTCTCCCAATTGGGATGGACCATACATCATCCGAGAAGCACATGGAAGTGGTTACTACAGGCTGTCTAAGTCTGATGGAACTATCTTGGCAGATCCTATCAATGGAAAGTGGCTGAAATACTATTACTCGTAAGATGCATTACAGCAGATTTTGCATTATGTATCTTTCTTCTTTTGAAATAGCTTGTAAGCATTTTATGCTAAGCTAAGAGTAATAGGAGTTAAAATGCCTTTCTTTTGTATTTCAAAATGTGTCAACCTTTCATACAATGCAATTTAAGCAAGTCAAGTTGACAAAAGTCAAGTTCCATTGTTCACAAGTAAATGTACTTAACTAAATATGTACCCAAAAACAAAATGGGACCAAATTTCATTGTCAAAGCCTACGCATGGCTAACATATTACAAAATGGGAAGTAACAAAAAGAAAAGGAGTGCAGTGGCTGATATACTCAAGCCAGCAAGTCATGGAGAGCCGATCCAACATCAGATTCTGTAGAAGCTCTCCTGGCAGATGCTAAGTCCCATGGTTTGGCGCAACTACGTTTAGAGCATCTCTTAATGCAGCAACACAAGCCTCAGCCTCCCTCAACTCAGCCAAAACCCTCCTACTGAACATACCATGTGCTAACCTCCTCAAGTAATCGAGAATGAAACCGAGTCTAAAGCCTCTTTCAATCGTCTCTTGTACCACGGCTTTCCACTCGAGGATATGAACTTCAGTAATGTCCTCAAGTCTAGTATGCTCCATATGGGCAAGCACGCAGCAAAGGAGAGTTAGCATGGAGCTTCCCACATGCACACCAAGTCTGAAATATGACAAGCAGCTGTCGTACTTTTTCCACAAGGCTTTCAAGAACCGAATTCCCCCTTGCGACACTCGGAAGACTTCAAAGTCAGCCTTCCTATCATCAAAGGTCCAGAAGTGCTCGGCATGACGGGAACTGAATGACGTGCGGTTGAATTCTCGAAAGAAAGCATCCATGTCAGCAAGAACAGAAGTTCTTGGTATCGCAGGCCTGACAGTAGACAGCAACCCTGACTGAACCTTGATGGCAGACTCCACTGCTGCAGACTGATGTATTCTTTCCTCTTCTGCAACAGCTTCATTGCCACTTCTAGCTGCAAAAAGAAATGAAGGAAAAGAAGAGAGAAATTAGCTAAACAAAGCATAACAATACTAATGAAGGCGAAGAAAGCAAACAAGTAAGTAAAAATGCTTAGTTAACGCCCTCTTACTAGAAAGCTGAACTGGTTACGAAATTATTCTTGAAATGGTTAAGCCATTTGGAGACAATAAATGGGTATCAACCCATGCCCACCCAACTTACATAACAAACAAAATGGGGAACAACAACTGGGCATTAACTCAGGTTCACCCAATGGGAAACAACAACTAGACATTAACCTAGGTTTACCCAACGGCGGATGACAAATGGGCATTAACCCATGTCCACCGGTTTACCTAATGGACCTAATGGCGAACGACAACTGGGCATTAACCCAGGTTCACCAAATGAGGGACAACAAATGGACATTAACCCATGTCCATTGAGCTCAGCCAATTAGGCCCGGATGGTGAACAACAACTGGGCATTAACCTAGGTTCATCGGAAGGAGGAGAACAAATGGGAATCAACCCATGTCCATGGAGCTCGCCGATAATAGCTAAAAAGAGGACGACAAATGGGAACCAACCCATGTCCACATACAATAAAGGGCAACAAATAGGAATCAACCCATGTCCATTAAACTCACTTACTACATCAAATGGAGGACAACAGCTGGGAATCAACCCAGGTTCACCGAAAGAAGGACAACAAATGGGCATTAACCCATGTCCATACACAAAAGAGGACGACAAATGGGAATCAACCCATGTTTACCAAACTCATTTTATCGAGAGTATGCAGCCACAAAACAGTAAGCAAAAGATGGGACAAGACTCACAAAACTTATTGGTGCTGGGCTCACACAATCACAAAGGGTATGGCCACAACATGGTAGACAATAAGTGGGAATCAACCCACGTCTACTAGGCTCACCTAATTGAAAAAGGTTGTAAAAAAAAAAAAAAAAAAAAAAAAAAAAAAAAAAAAAAACCAGCAAACAACAGGTGGGAAGTCATCCTATCTCTACTGGACTCATGCTTCCACAACAACAAATATGAAGCTACTAAACGACAAATAACAAATGGGCATTAACCCATGTCTGCCAGACTCACATAGCAAACAACAAGAACAAAAGACATCAAGTGGGAATCAACCCATGTCTATTACACCTATCAAGACTTGGTATTATGGTTATAGGCAATAAGTGAGCATTAACTCATGTCTAAACAGTCCATAATCGAGAAACAAGAAATATCCATATACAAGTTCTATACATAGCAAGCAAATGATCAAGTTATGTCTATAAATTTCAAGAAATCTCTGCCATTAAGCAAGAGCAATGGCAAGATATTGATGAAAAGCCAAATACCTGTTTCGATTGGGCTTCCATGAGCTGCAACAGGAGCAGTAACTCCCATATCTGCTGCTTGAGCACCAGTTACATTATCTTCTGTCTTAGCCAAGACCTCATCATAGCTATCATGGGCGTCCGCCATGTCTATATCATCTGCAAGGTCTTGGGCCAACTCCTCTTCTATAACTGGAACATCACTGCCAGGAATGGCATTTGCCTGGACAGGATCTTCACTGGCAGTAACTTCTGCATGTTTAGTTTGAGTTATACCTGCATCAAAATCAGTATCAATCACGAGATTCTCATCAATCGGTATATTCTCAACAGAAATATTACTTTCCGGGACCTCAGGGATGTATACAGGAACCTCTTCATTACCAAGAACTTCTCCAACAGCTGTTGGTGCAGTCTCACTTTCTTGAACAATTGCTGCAGTAGACACAGCAGCAGCTATGATTATGAGTGTGGGAGCAGCGCCACCAGACTCAGGGAGAGGACTTGGAGGTGTTGATACCCTTATTGTGGCTGAACTAGTCTTCTCAGAATCTATAGACACTATGCTCCCCCTTCGAGTTCTCCGAACATATTGGCGAGTGGAAGGACATGAATCAAGCAATGAGGGGTCCACACGGCTGCCACTTCCAGAAGGGTCACCTTGTATAGTCCCACCACTACTAGTTATGGCTATTGGTATGGTTTCCACAACTCTTTCAGCACCAGTGACGACTCTAACAGTCGCGTGTTCTTCAACAGCTTCTTCTGCAGATACGGGTTTACTGGCAGAAGTGATAGGGGTGCTATCAGATGAAGCTTTTGCAGCTTCTAATTCATCCATTGACACCTCATCATCTTCAGCACTGGCCCCTGTTTCTACGTTCTTTTTCCCAAAAGAAGTACTTGAAGCAGCACTCGCATCAACGGAGCTGATGTCTGCTGCAAAATCATCTGCACCAGAGACAGTCTCTGCTGCACCAGCTTCAGCATCCTCTCTCTCAACCTCTTCTTTAGCAACTCCAGAGGGATCACTGCTAGATGATGAACTGTCTAAATCATCCTACAAAAAAAAAAAAAAAAAAAAAAAAGAAGAAGAGGAAAAGCATGAGGGCACCATTTTGCTAAAAGCAAAGTGCAATGATCAAATGCATATCGGTATCTCGATTGGAACTCGACTAGATGTGTCAGCTCTTTGCTTAGATTGCCACAAAACAAAAACCACATCAACACCCTGAGGAAAATACACCAATTGACAAATAAAGAGGCAGGAATAAAAACACTTACTATTTTCTCAGAATAAACGACTCTTCGGGATGACTTGCGTGCAGCAACGCATGCAGCAATGGATGATGGTGCGCTTGGGAAAGCTGGAGGAACAAAAGTCCTCTTCCCAGCTCTAGTCTTCCTCATTGGCTTCTTACTTACAGGGGCAGAAACCCCTTCAGGAATATCTTCTCCAGCCAGTGGAGGACTTGTAATAGCAGCTTTCAAAATTAATACTTCTTTGCTGCCCTTCGTGGCACTTGTCTTCTTTTTCTTAGAGGCTCAAGCAGGAGAATCCTTACTTGGAGCTTCTCTCTTCTTGGATCTTTCGGGTTGTTTCCTCTTAATAGCAGAAGGACCAGCAGAGGCAGTCCTCCTTCCCCTGCTGGATGGCACTTTTTCGGGTGCGACAACATGTGGATGGTCCCTTAGCTACAAAGGAGGGTGAGGATTGCCATGTATCACCCACTGTGAGTTTTCATGATGCCATACGGCGTAGCCCAAACTTTGGCGATTCACGTAGGTAGTCATGGTATTGGTAGCCACAAACAAACGTGGATGAGGCAATAGGAAAGTATATGACTCCAGCAAATGAGAAATATCTCCCCTCCCGCTATTTCTAAACTCCACCATTGCAGCCATCAGCCCTCTCCAATAGTTGCTCATACCTGTGGTATAGACGCCAATTCTATCACCATTAGGGATTATGACTCGAGGAGCAACACTGCTCCAATAAGTAAAGGCACTAGCTCTCAGAAAAGGGTTAATAGTGGGAATTTCATCTGCTGCAATCCCCATAACAGCAGGTATCTCTTGGTCAAACCTCAATTGTTTCCTCACTCTATAGGCACTGTAAACCATGAATTGAAGTCCGCTAGAAGACAGTACTGGCAACCAGCCAGCGTTGGTAAAGATAGGTCAGAGATGCCATGTCTCCAGCAATAAGGGTGAAGTCTTAAGCTTCTACATTAGAGAACCCAGACATCACCGATTCATACACAAATCCGCGATGAGACACTCCATATGGTCTCCAGCATATTTTACTCTCACTGTACAAGGAAGGAACTAAACCATGATCATAAAATTTTCTGCTTACCCAGCGGTACACAGCAGGCACATCACCTTGGAAATCACCAACATTGGCTACAACTCCCTCCGGCATCGATGCAATTGTTTCAAGCCTCGTAGGGTTTCCTACCCTTCTTTATATACTCTAAAGCATGCTCCCAAAGGAACGTGTGCACTATGGATGAGTTGAGAGCCGTAGTGACAATATGGCAAGATGCCCGAGCTAATTCCTCAGCGTGCAGCAAATCCAGCTGAATGTAGAGCTGCCCCAGCAGCAGAGGGGCAAGGGGAAAACAAACCCCTACAGCAATTTTCACAGCTAAAGGAAAATATGAGGGTTTGATTGAATAAGTAGGATGCTCACCGAAAACGCATTTGTTGAGCCAGTAGACTACAAAAACGGCCTTTCGAATCAAAGGATCATCCTCTCTGTTGAAGTGTTCCATCCAAGGTTTGAATCTTGTAGCTTGGGTCCCCAAAGCAATATTCTTCCGCCCAATATAATCTGCCAGAGCAGCTTCTATACTTGATTCTTCAGGAGAAAGTTCAAGATTTGCTGGGCCTTGATCACCCAGTATTGGCAACAGCCAATGGTTTTCTACATCCTCTAATGTAACAGTTAACTCCCCGTGAGCAAAAAGAATGTGTGCGTGGATGGACACCATCTCCACACTAGCTGTCGTAATGCCTCAGTATCACGGTACATGTTTGAACATCTAGAGATTAGAATAGAACGGAGTACACCGGCTTGTTCCAAACGATCACAGAATCCCCTATCAGCCAGCTTCGAATCTATCCAATCTGCCCACTCAACGGCTCTTAAACACTGGAAGTCGAAGACAAGAGGCACGACAAGCATCTCGTTCCTCTGTATTTGTAAGTCTCGGATCTCTCGGAAATTTGGGGTCCAGGCCACATTTGCTGCGGAGTCCTCTCTGATAACTAGCCACTCCTAGTCCGTCGATGGTGGCTGGAGGCTTGCTGGGACCGAAGGAAATCTCTCACCACTCTTATACCATGGGTCAACAGTGGGTCGACCCAATATGTCACTAAGGGGCTCCGGTGACCTTGAACCAGAACCAGAACTGTCACCACTGTCTTTTGCCATTTTCACCGCCGCACCGCGAGCAACGGAGGAACCTCTTTCACCAGAAAAAGTCCCACCACTTCCTTTCCTCGTTCTCTTTGAAGAAGAAGCCATTGATGGTAAACAAAGAAGAAGAAGAAAGGAAAGAGAAGAAGAAGAAAAAGAGAAGGAGAAGGAAGAAGAAAAGCTCGGATATGCTTGTGTCCAATGAGCTCTCTGCCTCTCGGGAATATGGAAAACGGCTAAGTAAGTGTGGGAGTCAACTGGGTTGTAGGGTCATTAAGATGGGGAATGGCAGCCATTAATTCAGGCTGTCCCTTGAAAATAGGAGCCATTACCAGCAGGTATGTCCTTCCAACTCTTCCACTATTTTCACAGAAAATTGAACCATCACCTTTTTTGAAAATACCCGCCAAGAAGAAAGCTAAACAATTATTTTTGGCTCGCACGTGACTCACCATGGGTAAGTCACGGGCTCGGGGGGCTAAATGTACATGCTCATTTTTTGACTAAACAATTGATTGGGCCCCCAATGAAATATTTGAGCTTAATAAATTAGCCCAATAAGCCCAGCCTATTTGAATATCCCAAACAATGTTAATTTACTTGGGCTTATTTTAAAGTGCTTTGACACTATTCTAAAAAAGCCCAGAACCCGAAATATATATATAGCCCAACCAATTAAAATGCCCTATACAACACCAAATGAGCCACCTGGGCCCATTATAAGAGAATCTCGACACTATTCACAAGCCCAAAGGAAACTCATATGGAGCCCATAACCTAAGATGTGCTTATAATACAATTATTTGGCCCAAACACTATTGAATTGATGGAGAGAAACAGCTGGAGCCCAAATGGTAATCAGCCCCAAAATTTAAATGGTTGAATACAGCCAACCCGTGGGTCCCACGAAGTCTCAAGTAAAACTGACAAAGGATGGGCTGTATATCTACTGGTGAAGCCCACGCCATGCCCCATTTTACTAAAAAAGAAGAAGAGTAACAGTTCCCCATCTTCTCCAACGTGACAAGAGCAATTAAAATGCCATTTTCAAATTATTCAAACACCACCAGCTCATTCTAGCTCTTCATCCCATCAGAAACAATGAGTTATGGCAGCAGACTTATACATAACAGCTCAAAGACTACTGGCAGCAACCAGGACATGTTGGAAATGAAGAAGTATGGAAGAAGACCCATGACTATGTTCATTTCGGTCCCAAAAGGACTCAGGGAGTAGCTCCCACGGCCCAGACCCATGAGGAAACTACTCTCCTTATGTTGATCTAACTTGAGGAGTGTGGTTTGGTGGAGGGGAGTTAGTTCCAGGACTTAGGTAACCATGAACTGTTGTCATTAGGTCTGCTGGGAGACACAGTGACGAGTTTATGGAAACCAAGTCACAAGAGACATGCATAAACCTAACTTTACACGAAGAACCCACTAACCAAACAGTGAGTGCCTCTGACAAAACTATTCCAGAGGAAAAGAAGGCCTTACCCTGACATTAGGGAAGGACCATGATTATTTTTGCTAATCAAACACTCTCTTTGACAAAAACATGTCATGGAGGGTTAGTTTTGAAAGTCAACAAAGTAAAGGAGAAGCCATAATCTCGGTTTTAGGCAGCCTTAATTTTTAGGCAACCTTAATTACTTCTATAAATAGGACTGATTGCATTCTTAGTGCATCAGACCCAACAGATCCATTAGAACCAGAAAAAAGAAAAGACTTCAACAACTCAAGAAATTACCATAATTAAAAAATCCAAGAGAGAAGACTTTCTCTCAAAATTCTCCGAGAAAGAACCTCTGAAAATAGGTGTTCTGAGATCTTTTCCAACTTAGAAACACCAATCTAAACTCAGAAAGGCAATCTCATCTGAAAAGATTAGGATTCACCACTTAATTTCTTTTTCCCCAGAAAAAGCCCTCCTGGCAGATGTCTAGGTATAAATCCTGAAAAGCCTTTGTCAGGACAACAATGGTTCTTTACCACTGATTTAGCTCCATAAAAAGCCTAAACACATCTCTCTCTTACCTTCATGCATGTCTCATTGGGACTGACTCTCTCCCACTAAGTCATCCCTCTTTTATTTTTACTACTATTCACTGGCCTTTGTGGCAGATATCAGCAGAAGCATGGAAAGTATATGAGCTGGTAATTTCTTTTACTGAAGTTATTATGCTTCAAGCTTAGATTCAGTCAAGGAACAGTGAGTGGCCCGACCCAATGACTGTTCTTCGAATTTCTTGTTGGTTATAGTACCTTCACAAGCTCTCTTAGCATTTATTCCTATTTACTTGGGCTTTATTATCTTGGCTCTTGAAAAATACTTTTTAGAAGTATCCCATTAGCCCTTGGGCTGAATTCAGGGCCCTTGGTTGAATTTTGGGTTCGACTACCCTCTCTTAAAGCTCAAGTCCACATCGTGATCGCCCTCGGCACGCCACGTGGCAACATAACAAAAACACCCCTCACACCCTTTTACAAGAAATGTGAGTTTCAATTTCACTATAATCCCCCGGGTGCAGCTATGAGAATATGTGATGCATGTAGGAATGATGTTGTGGGATTTGTGTACCACTGCAAAAGATGTGGTTTTGATCTGCATCCTTGTTGTGCAAACCTCCCACAAGTCCTAAATGATGGGGAACACAACCTTTACCTGTGCCTCAAGCTATCCAGCTCATGTCATCATTGTGGGGGGAAGGGACCTGGTTGGTCTTACAGGTCTTATTGCAAAACCTATAATCTACATGTGTCATGTGTGAAGGAGTTGCTTGTGGAGAGCTGGCAGGCCATCTATCTTAATGCAGACAAGAACAAGGTCAGGGAAATGCAGACTAGGATCCCAAGTCTTAAGGGGATACTTAAAAACCATCATCATATTCATGGGGAGAGATGAGGAAAGGTGAGGAAGTGCTGTCAGATTGCTGGTGGAGCTGTTCGT
>BKZX01018113.1:0-10818 GCA_014362285.1 Fagus crenata
CCCCCCCCCACCTTTTTTTCCTAAGGGAACTTCACAACCAAGCCCTTGAACCCTTTACCTCTTGAACTACAAGCATGAAATAACAAAGCAAGAAAAGCAGCTACTTAGCTCTTTCAGTTACCACAAGAACTGCCAACATTAGACACTTGCAATATTTCAACTGATTAATTTCAATTACTCTCTCATTTGGGATCCATAAATGTGAAAAGGAGACTAACAATATGTCAGCTTAATAAATTAATTATAGCAATTAGATGCCTGATCTGCCACTCCCATTGTTTTGCACTGCTGGTAGAAATTTGTAACATACTTAAAACTCATAGTACTTAAACTCCCTTATCCTTAAGACATATTACTACATCTATTATATAAACTAAAATGTGAAGCTTTAGCTTTTTCCCTAAAGATGCTACATCAGATTTCTTATTCCCACACCCTTCCTCCTTACCATACCTCTAATTAATTAATTCTCTCACACTTACCTTTTAACATTTACCTCTATTTAATTCTCTCCATTTTCATAAGCTTTTCCTCTTCCTCACCTCTTGAACTCCCTCACCTCCTCATCTCCCCAATTGATTGCAACCCAATCTCCTATTTAAACACCTTTGTGTGGTTTCCTAAGCTTCATGTTCGATTGCCTTTGTGGGTTTGTTCCTATCATCATGTATTTTTTGTGTGTAGGTAGTATAAGATGTTATTATGCATGGTTGAATAGGCGTTTGATAATGTCAAGGAATAGCCAAATGCATTCTTAAAAGAAAGTTATTTGTCTCTCCTATGATTCTCATTTTTGTTTTTGTATTATCGATCTTGGTTTGCAACTGCTAAAGGCCCGTATTGAAAATTCAAAAGGCGAAAGAAATCTCATTTCAAAACAAACAGGAAAAAACGTGAATGAAAAAGGCAGATTAGAACAAGGAATTGAGAGAGAGCCACATGTAGAACACATTGAAAACTATTTTATGTTAATATTAAAAAAAATGTTTTAGTTTATATTTTTTTTGGTGTCTAACTCCTAATGGGATTGTTGATTTAATATGTACTTTTTTCTTCTTATGATTGATTGTGTTTTTCTTTTTCCTTTTTGGATTGAATTGATTTATGTAAACTCTAATAGATAAGGAGCCCATGAATATTAATGAAGTTTTTGTCCTTTGGTTTTATACTAAAATAAAGTTTTAGTTTATATTTTTTTGGGTGTCTAACTCCTAATGGATTACAGTGTCAACAAATATATTAAAGACACAAATAACATTTGGTAGATATCTAAAAATGAGAAAGAATTATTAAGGTGGACTATTGCTTTTAACATATAAAAAAAATCTGCGCATCGTGCGGGTCCACGACTAGTATAAATTAAAAGCCGAAGCAGAGAAAAATATTTTTTTTTTCTCCTCCAAACACCGCTATGTCATAATCCTTGCACCCACAGATGTCTATGTCATCCTACTCTCTTTTTCACTCACTCTCTCTCTCTCTCTCTCTCTCTCACCTCTTCATCTCCCTCTCTCTCTCATCTTTCACCTCTTCATCTCCCACACTCTCTCCCCCTCGCCTCTTCATCTCCCACTCTCTCTATCCCTCGCCTCTTCATCTCCAACTCTCTGTCCCTCGCCTCTTCATCTCCCTCACCTCTTCAACTCCCATGGGTTTTCCCCCCTTACCTCTTCATCTCCCTAATTGATTGCATCCTCAATCTCTTATTTAAACTCTCCACTACCTACTGCCCCAACAATTGGTGATGCTGCACTCGAAATTTTTATTTTTGCCCCCTATGCTTCTGTGGTGGTTTGTGTATGAAAGATGCAATTTTTTCCCCTTTTGCTCTTTGATGGGATTTGTGGATTTTGTGGTATGTGTTATTACTAGATTTGTAGTTTTTATTTTTATTTTTTTTATTGGATTTGTGGATTTTGAACCTTGGGTTGTAATTTTGTGGTGGTTAGTATTTTTTTCCCCTTGGTTTTCTTATTGGAGTTGTGTTTTTTGTGTAATGGGCAAATTTGATTTGTTTTGTTTTGTGGTATGGGTTCTTTTATATATATATATATATATATATATATATATATTTCATTGCATAAATTTAATGATAATTAAAACTATTCAAGAAGTTGATTCTACAAGTGTTCATGGGTCTACATTATAAATAAATTTCTTATATATTTGCACACAAAATTAATATATTTTCGCGCATCACGCGGGTTTGCGACTAGTGAAATTTTCATGGAGACCACTCACTGGCACAAGTAAAATTTTCTAAGAAAGAGCAAATAAATAAATAAAGGTAAATACCTCTCCTCCTAAAAGAGCGCAATCAGATTGTTGGCAACCATCTACAATTAATGCCTTTTATAACCTAAATTAGAAAAAGAAAGATAATATTATCTTGAGCTTCTTGCACATATACAATTTTTGTAACCTATCCAACCTAGTCCAATTGTACACATTTATTTAAACCTTTTCAGCTAGACTTTTATATATGGACGGTGTAAGGTGTTATTCACATATTTTCTATGCACACCTCTTGTACACTAAATAAGTAAATATAGAGTATATGAGGTGAACAAATAACAATGAAATTTACATATTTATGTGGCAAAGCTGAGTCAATTGCCTTATCAGCGTTGACCATTGACTATTGACTTTGATCAGGTTCACCTTACTTTGTTTTTTAGGTTGATTTCAAATTTTCAATCCTTTATATCATTTGAATTTTCTAAATGGCACAAAATGATGCCTCTGACCCCATCCACAAGATTCTTGATGGGATAACTACAATCTCTGAGCCAATGGGATCTCAATCCCAGAAAATGTATAGCTTCTCAAAGGCAGTAGACTTTTTTTTTTTTTTTTTTGATATAAAAGGCAGTAGACTTCGGCTCTTTGGTACTAGGAAACGTAAGACCCCCACTAAAAAATAAGAAAGAGACGGAAGATGACTTTACATGAAGATTGAGTAAGCATTAATCATCTAATCATTATCTGATTATGACACCTTTATTGAAGTGTTGGACGAAAAATTATAGAATACTCCGGGAGTACATTAAATGAGTACTCCCTCCTCTCACATAAGTGGTGGGTTAAGTGGTGGGTTGAGACCCACCACTTATGTGAGAGGAGGGAGTACTCATTTAATGTACTCCCGGAATATTCTATAATTACCCGTATTTGACGCACATTGAGACGAAAAAGAAATATAAACATCCACCTAAAATTAATATTTAACGTGGTTCAACTGGTCTAATCTTAAATGTATTCTCCAATAGTCACCAGTTCGAATTCCCTTAGTACCACTTGCTCAAGGCAAAGTTTTGTGTTTATCGTGGTACACGTGGTTAGTAGGATGTTATGTGTCCCCCTATGATTAATCGAGGTGCGCATATTTACGAAATGTTGATATAAATTACAACCATACTCAACTAGACCCCGTAAACCATACTCACAAGTCACAACCTTTCATGACAAACAACACACACAAATCTCATAAACATAGACACAAAACCTCTCACAAATACAAAATCAAACGAATCAAAATCTCATTACAATCCTAAAGTCCCAATATACCCAATGATGATTTTCACTTAAAAAAAAAAAAATCTCAAGCTGCAACCCCAAAAGAACTAAAAATATAAACTGTTTTTATGTTCCAAGAATCTTCTCCTCTCTTGATACGAGAGTAGCTCTTAAGCCCAAGTCACTAAACCTTTTGCTACATTGTTTATATTTAAGATTTTAATACCTTTTCCTTGGTGGACCAGGAATAACATACTTAGTAGACAATAAATATCAAATTACTACCAAAAGCTTTCCTTTGACATCAAGAAAACTCAAAACAAGTCAAGAAAAGATTTTAAGACAATTTATGACAAATCTCACATTGACTCAAATTCCACCAATCAATCTTTTTTTTTTTTTTTTTAAATTACATCTATATCTACTACTTGATCATGTGATTTTACGAACTCAAGTTAAATTTCTCTTTTGGCTATCCACTCTCAAATAAATGGTACCTCGTAGTAATGTCTTTGTTTTGGTCGTGAAAGACCGGATTATTTATAAATTATAAGAACTATTGATGTTTTATTATCCAAAAATATCTTTATATATTCAACTTAAGTTGGAGCAAAAGCAACTCCTTCCATAACCTTCAACGCTAAATCGCATGACAAACACATAAAATAGCAGCCAAGCACACTTAGCTTCACAAGTGGAAACTATCACAATTGGTCGCTTCTTGGAAGTACATGTGAATGCAATATCACCCATATGGAATACAAACCCTGTATTTATCAAAATAATACAAATCATGTAAAATTATTTTGTCATCCATTTTTCCAGCTTAATCACTATAATTGAAGTTGATTCTTCAAATATTAATTTAAACACATAATAAATATAATATATGAGCTATAAGATAATAAAATATTTCAAAATGCAACCTGCACTACAAGAAAATACGTCATTAGCAACAAAACCTTTTCGTCGCACAAAAGTCTCAATTTCGTCGCTTGATGTACCAGGCAACGAAATAATACATTAGGCGACAAAAATCGTTTCGTCAACTAATGTTGGTAGCCGAAAAGTCCTGGCGACGAAATATTTTTGTCGCCTAATAGTTTCAACATTTAGCGACGAATATTTTCGTCGACTATTAATTTCGTCGCCTAAATATTATTTGGCGACGAACTTATTTTTGTCGCCAAAAGTTGATTTGGCGACGAAACATAACTCGTCGCCTAAAGTTGATTTGGCGACGAAACATAATTCGTCGCCTAAAGTTGATTTGGCGACGAAAGATAATTCGTCGCCTAAAAATCTATAGGCGACGAAACTTAGTTTTGTAGCTAAATAATATTTTTAGGCGACGAATTTGTTTTTGTCACCAAAAGTTGATTTGTCGACGAAACATAATTCGTCGCCCAAAAATCTATAGGCGACGAAACTTACTTTTGTAGCTAAATAATCTTTACGCAAGGAATTTTACGTCGTCGCCAATTGTTTTTTGTTTTTTTTTTTCAACCTATTAGGTGACGAAAATATGCGTCGCCAATCACCAAATATATATATGTATATATATTTCTATATATATATATATTTATAAATATATATATACCTATATATATACCTACTCAGTACCACCTGTTATTAAGAAATCAATTCATTTTCAACAATAAATCCATAAACAAATCATCCATACATTCCATAGGTAAATAATATACAAGTTTAAAATTATCATAAATACAATCAGTACCATAATTTGTTAATTATGAAAAGCTTGTCAGCCCACAAAAGCAGAGGAACCAAACCCTTCAGCTCATTCCTTAAACACAAAAAAGGGGAATGGAAGAGATTGAAATAGTTCCTTAGCACGTACAATTGAAGGTCCATCTAACTATAGAGTGCGATTAATACAAATGAAAAAAGATGTCTTTTAACAAAAACAAAAAAGATGACTTCAAATGAGAAAATATGTCATCATTCCCCCAAGCTCATATAATCTGCACAAAATATCAATAAAATAACATTGTTGAAGGCTAGTTAGATATATATATATCAGAAGGAAGACTCCTGATATAGTGCTTGAGTTGGTTTTGTCGGAAAATGTTGATGAGGATGTTACCTTGTTGAAGAAAAGGGTGAAGACGCAAAGTGGGGAGCACGAGAAGAATGGGGACTATAGGCAGATGTTGGTGCATGCGATTTATTCTTGCACCATTAAATTCTCAATGTGGCGAGAACGTTGGTGCATATGTTGATGGATTTCTTGGATTATATACCAATGTGACTTCGTGTAACGTCCAGAACAAATAAAAAATAATAATAATAATAATAATAATAAGACAAGAAATATCTAGAAGCCCCCATGCACCTCACGTGCCCCACCTACCCCACAAGTAGGGGTGGGCTCGGGTCGGGCGGTTCGGGTTTGGGGGTAAGTTTTTGTCCTACCCGACAGAGTCGGGTTTGCAAAGTTTAAATCCGTTGACCATCCGTTAAGGTGGTCGGATCGGACGGGTCGGTGGACGGTTTTGGCGGGCGGGTACATCGGGTTTATCCGATTTACAACACAACAAAAACAAACACAATCACAAGCACAAAAAAGAAACAAACAATCACAGCAAACCCATTTTCTTTCTAGATCCGTTGAGATCTCACCAGATCTGGCAAGATCTCACCAAATCCGACAAGATCTCACCAGATCTGGTGAGATCTCACCAGATCCGGCAACCACGGTGGAAGAAGACAATGAGATCAGGTGAGCTCAAGCCGTGGCGTCGATTTCATCCTCAGCCGTGCGTTGCCTTCGTCTTCCAACCCCGGCGACGAATCGGCCCAGGCTCCTATCTTTTGTGCTTCTTCTTGGCGGAGACATGGTCAGTTGGTCACGAAGAGAGAGAGAGAGTGAGGGAGAGGGACGGAAATGAGAGAAGAGAGAGCGGAAATGAGAGAAGAAAGAGAGAGATGATCAGACCGTGAGGTTGAGAGAGAGAAAAGATGGCTTCGGGTGGGGTGGGAACCGTGGGGATATTGCAGATTTTTTTTTTTTAATGGTATTGATGAATGGTCGGGCGGGTCGGGTGGATACCCGACGAAAAAAGGGAAATCCATTACCCGCCCGAAACCCGAAAAAATATATAAATGAAATCCGTATCCGTCCGAATAAGAGTTCGCGGGCGGGCGGGCGGGTGATCGGGTCGGGCGGATTTATCTGGCGGGTCGGGTTTCACGGATAGTTGCCCACCCCTACCCACAAGTCCCTACCGCTCAATTATTTTCTTCTAGAACTCTCTCATTCACCCGTAACTCTCCCCCTCTCTTTCATTTTCTGTTTCTTTTTCAGCAGCACATACACATACTTTCTCTCCCACACTCCCATTCGGTCACTCCTCTCTCTTTCTCACCGGTTAACCACCACAACCACCGGCGGAATTCCAGTAGGATTTACCGAAGGAAACCTATAGGAGACTTTCTAGGCTCCATTTACTTCCAATATTTTAAGGTAAAAGCTTTATGTTTAAGGTTTTTATATTTTGTTAGTTTCTTTACAAATTTAAGTAATTTTAGTGTTATATGTGATTTAATCTGAGCAACCCTTATGATATTTATGTGATTAAGAAAATGAGTTTTGATTTTGGTGGATTTATTTGAGGAATAGTTAAGGGTTTTTGATAAAAGTGTTTATGGTGGTTTCTCTATGGTGAGAATTTAAGGATTTTGGATTCCAAATGTTAATAGTGATTGGATTTAATTTTTCCATATCAATTAGTGTATTTGGGTTAGTTGAGGTTCTAGATGATTTTGGCTTGATAGGCTTGCTTATGTCTTTTATAGGTTCTGATTAATCTCCTAGGAGCATTGGAGATTAGGATTTTGAGCGGGTTGCAGGTAAGTAGCTTCTTAATGGGATTTTTAGAAAAATAATCATATCATTGCATATGAGATTTATTTTAAGGTTATAAACACATTTTGGAAATTATTGTGAAATTATACTTTTCCTAAGAGGTTTTGTGTTTAAACCTTAGTATTTATTTATTTATGAGATAATGCATTATATTTGATATTGCATTTGGGGAAATGCATGATTTGCTAGATTGGAAATTTTATAAGCATCTTTCATTAATCCTTGAGGAGTTATTTGATAAAGTTACTGGATTGTTGTGATTTCTAATGATGCTTTATCATTGATGTTGTTGTTTGAGATATGTTCTGGAAACTTTTAAAGGTTTGGGAATTATTTGGATAAATGACAAGCTTTGTGAATACTTTGAATGTTGAAAAGACTGTATTTTTATTATGTTAACCTGTGAGCTATTTTGTTGTTTTACCCTTGTGCCATGACAATTGTGATTATATGGTGATTACCCAGCTGGATGTCGTTTACCTGTGGGCCTAACGAAGCTCCTGGTAGAATCACAACTACCTGTGGGCCTAACGAAACTCCTGGTAGTAACACAACTTACCTGTGGGCCTAACGAAGCTCCTGGTAGAAATAAAGTTGTTTGGTCTTTTATCTGTGGGCCTAACGAAGCCCCTGGTAGAAGCCAAGTTATGAAGTCTTTTACCTGTGGGCCTAACGAAGCTCCTGGTAGAAGCCTAGTTGTGTGGTCTTTTACTTGTGGGCCTAACGAAGCTCCTAGTAGAAGCCTTGTCAAGTGACCTTGGGTATTTGTTTGTGGTTTTATACTTTTGAAAAGTATTGGAAAATGATATGGCTCACATGGTGTATTATGTAGTTTCATTATTTATATCTTGAAAAACTTGGCATTGCATTATCCTTCTAAATATTTCAGATTATTGCAAAGAAGATGATTTTGAGAGAATTTGTATAAAAGTTTCCAAATATACGTTATATTTTGTAACATGCTTTAGTATCAATAAACTTGCATTTCCCCTAACCCCATTATTTATCTACTTACTGGGCTTTAGCTCATTCCTTTCAATTATGATTTTTACAGAGTAGGCAGAAACTCAGCAAGCTAAAATTTTTGTGGGTTTGCAGTAGTTAGACAACTACTCTGTGGAGGCTGGATATTTTTTGGTAGTTCAACCTTAAGTGTGTTAGACCCAGAGTTGTTGCTGGGGTTGCACATCCTAAGAGATATTTTGTATAGGAATACTGAAATGTAATTATATGTAATTATGTACAGACCTCCATTCTTTTGTGGCCAATGGTCAATGTAAGAGTTATAAAGCTCTGATATTATTTTGATGACGTATATATATGTAAATGGCTTAATGTATGAACTTATGGATTGGTGGATTAGAACTTTTGATAATGGACTTTTGATATTCTAAGTTGACATACAGTTATGAAATGGTTGAGAAAAATTTACAGGTGTTTGGGTTGTAGTTTTCTCAAGCACCAAACCTTGTTGGGTTTGGGGCGTGACAGTTCGGCTATTGATGTGCTCGTTTTCATGCGTTAGATTATTGAGACGAAATGGGTTTCGATCTTGACGAGATTTTCCGATTCATTTTACCGTATTCGTGCCACTGTGATTTATTACTTTTGAGTTTTTAATCACTTTGATTTAGGAGCATATATATGCATGTCTGTTACTTTGGGTATGCTTCTGAGTTCCGTGTGTATTTTAATGACAATTAACTTGCATTAAGACGAATGATTTTATAATTTTGACAATTTGTAGAATATAACTTATGTTTGGTGAGTTTTGGCGAGTTTGGCATTAAAACCTTATCAGTTGAGACTTCCATTGTGGAAATAGCATTTTCAGCTAGGAAAATTGGGAAGAATTGATTGTGTATGCGAATGAGTGATTAGTGGATGAATAACAGCTTAATTGTATACATAGAGAAAGACATTTCTCATAACATTGATAATGAAGTTATTATACAACGGTTTCAAAATATAAAAACATGTCAAAATCAATTATAAAAAGCTATAATTAGCTTCTTCTTATTTATATAAATAATATATATCAAATTTTGGCATTTTTTTGTTATTATATCTATTAAAGTTTGAGTTCAAAAAATGTCTATCCTAAATTGAATTCCTAGCTCTGATTCTAGGCGGGGAGGACTCAAGGTACTCTAAAGTGTTAAAAGTGCTCTTGGTTTCCCGCCTTCTCGAAGAGTTTTCATTTACATCTGATTTTTCTTCATTTGTATTTGATGTCTCTGCCTGAGTTGCGGCTGTACCCGGATTTTTAATATAAAAGTCTCTTAGAAGTTTTACTACCTCCTTCAAAGTACTCTCTTCATCTCGAGTTGCATTTCCTTCAACAGGACCTTGATGTTGCTGAGGACATATGATTGAGCGGAATATGGACAGTAAAAGACAAATGGTAGAAGTGGCAAAAGATATTAGATAGAGAACCCAATAGCTCTGGAGGCCCAAGCTTCCAGGTTCACTGGAAGTTATGTTGGTTGAGCACTCTTTTGAGGGTGTCAACCATTCATCCTCCAGAAACTTTGTTTCTCCATTCTCCGATAGCTTTAAAATTGCTTTAGAAAAATCCCTTGCAATTGGCGAGCCTTTCGGGAACACCTACGTGGGAGGCAGTATAAGATTTCTATTAGATTCTTTAGTAGTAGAAGCATGTTCTAAGAACATAATTAAAACAGGAAAAAAAATGAGAGTTATTAGATGATGTAACATTAAGAAATGCTATGTATATGTGCGTGTGTGCACAAAACACTGTACAATTCTTTTAAGATGGTCAAAACAGAAGTCTCATGAAATTCATAATGTTTGAGTTAATACTCACAAAGCCTAATCCTCCAAATCTGTTGGTGCGTATGGTAGCAGTGTAATCCTTGCAATACTTATTGATAAAAACTTTCTCATATGGGAGTTCAAGAAAGGCAGCAGATATATTGTTGCTTTTGAATTCCCCTGGGTATAGGTCTTGACTGCTGACGTTCACGATATTTTCTGGCTTGAACTTAATAACATTCTCCAGATATGTCCTTACAAATGAATCACCATCGCAACCAATTTTCAAGTTGTTCATCTTTAACCACTCGATGTCTGTGACATTTGGTTGCAGTTTTTGCACAGTGAGCATTGAAGACAGATTAGCAGTATAACTCGAACTTAGGATCAACACAACACAGAGCCACACTATAATCACCAAACGTGTCAAGTTGCTGTAGATTTTTTCCCCTGCAACACAAAACAACGTGGTATGATTGCTTTTTGTAACTTTAAGACATATCTCTGTGGTGATTAACATGTTGAATCTTCTGATGATAAATAAGCAGCAATTTGCAGAATAGTATACATTCAGGCAATTTAGAAATGCACTTTCCAATTCATAGAAATTTATGGGTGCAAGATTATCATTGAAATTA
>BKZX01018126.1:0-18523 GCA_014362285.1 Fagus crenata
AAATTGCTTTTCCGATATGGAGGGTGGGAAGCAAGCTGTTGGTGGGGTCCAACAAAGGCCCACCATAACCAATGACAACAACAACAACAACAATGGTGGCCATAATGACGCCGTTGATTTCTTCTATAAGTCCCATGGTCTTCATCCTCTGTTCACTCAAATGGAGGTATTAATATATATAAACAAACAGTTCCGGCAACTTTGTTTTTTCTTTTCAATATCTAATTAATTTATTCTAAGAGATATTCGAATGCATTGAACTGTATAGCACTGTATTTGAAGTTATTTAGGGATTTAGGGATACGAGGATATTAATTTACTCTAAGAGTAAGAGTATTCTATAATTTTTCGGGTTGTAATTTTTTTTTTTTTTTTTTTAAGGGTAAGATTTTAATTCAATACACGATTTAATTCAAAATTATAATGAATTTCCGAAACACGATTTAAAATTAAAAGGTTAGATGATCCCCAAATAAGTTTAAAAATTGTGCCAATTTAAATAATAATTATTAAATAATATTATAGAATACTCTGAGAGCAATGTAATTTATTTAGTCTTATTTATTTATTTTATTTTATAGATTTTATTTGTGTGCATTATGTTTGTAATTGTGTTTTAATGTTTATTGCTCAATTTTTAATTTGTGATTGTTTTATTATGGGTGGACTGAAGTTTTATTATTCAATACCTTTGATTTGAATTTCTTGAATAATGATTTATTCAATGCCACTGTGAATTAGGACATGAGACATTGCATTGACCTGTTGTGTAAGATGATCATGAGGATTAATTTGGCTAAAAGCCCCATACCTAAGAGTGTGACAAATCTTTGAGAGATAACTACAATGGATTCTAGAACTCGGACTCCGATTTTGTCCCTCGAGAGTAATTTGATTCATGAATTATATAAACATATTACCTGTTTATCACAACTGATGTTGCCCTGAAAACAATAGTAGTGAGAGCAAGAATAACATCAATATGGCTATTTTTCTTATAAGTCAAATATTTATTGTTTAGGAAAAGTTCACTAGTGATACTACTTTGTTACTATCGTTGTTGATTAAATAAATGGAAGGCTCGTAACTTGATCTTAAAAGACTTTTGGAATCTCCGCTATTAGACTTAACAAAAAATAATAAGTTTGTATTAGTGTTTTGTGCTGTATAGAGACACATTTGATTAATTAATTATCATTGCATAGTGGAGGAGATTTGTTTTATTCAACTGGTGTTAAAAGTTTCATTTGCCTTAGTTCTTTTCAAGCTGTGAGTTTATATTGATAAATGGAGCAGGCAGGGCAATGTTGACTTTGTATTCTGTTATTGATATGGTGATCCAATAGGTACTTTACTGTTTGGCCTATGAACAGTTTCTCAGAATTTGAGAATAGATAGTGTAGAGTGGGTTTCCACTTTCCACTTTGTTCTAATGCTTCACAGCAACAGATCTTTTCCCATACATGTTAGTTTTTTCGAAAATGTAGTTGTCTGCATGTTCTTTGTATGGTTTGAGTTGTTGTGTTGCTACCATAGGTCCATATCAATGAGCCCACCTGATCTCTTCTTAAAAGTTGCACTACAAAATGCTCCCCCAAGGGGAACAATAGCAAGATTCCCATTTTGTTGGTGACAATTCAAGGATAGAGCATAAGACAAACCATTGATTCCATTTTTTTTTTTGGTGTAGAAAATGTATATCTATATTCATTTGCTTAAATTCAGGACCACCATATGCTTTTATTTGATTCTTATTGATGTAGACTTTGTTTAAGTCCTATTGGGGTCAATAGTTGGAATTTTCCTCATATATATAATTGATCTTGTCAGAAATACTAGCCAAGCCATGCATGTAACCCAAAAGCATTTATTGATGGTCTTTTAATTATCCACTTCAAAAAGTAACAAATTAAACTTCATAAATTTTATTTTGTGGTGCAAATTGCTAATCAAGCTATATACTAATAAAGTTTTTGTAAACTTGGACACTGAAACAACTTTGTGAAGCAACTATGTTGTATTTTAATATGCAGGAGTCAAATATTAATCTCATTTAAGGCCAATGAGTTTTGGCTCAAATGGCATATTCTTCTCCCATAAGAATGGGGTAGAGGATGATGTTGTCGGTTTAGGACCCACTGGGTGCATGTGTAACTTATCAATTAAAAGAAGTTTTATCTTAGTTTAGGTCTTAGTAATTGAAGTGCCTCTATTTTTGAAAAGGACGCGTAGTCCTACCTTTATTTCATCTCTAATAGATGGATATTGTGGAGTGCATTGGTTCACCCCTTCACTATATATGGGTGGCATTTTATAAAGCTCCAAAGCAGTAATACATCCTGATATCATTTGACTCAAGATAGGGTCATTAGTATAGTGTATTTCGGCATTGGAATTGTTATTCAATTCACATTAATTGCTCTTCTGTTTTGTCTTGTCTTTTCATATTTAGTTAGCCCGTATTTGGTTTCTCATAATGTATTCATGTATTCTTGTGTTTCAATTCTATGCTGCAGTTATCTCTATCAGCATCTAAGTTGCTTGATCGTGACATCACTTCAAAGGTATTTCTCTCGGTATATAACCTCATTTGATAGCGAGTTTATTTAGGGGTTATACTATAATTTTCCAATGTGCTGAATATTTTGGTAATTTACTATAGGGTCTGTTAAAATGCCATCGTATCTTCACTGTCAGCTTATATACAGCTTTTTAAAGCTTCATTTCTTCTAGATTCAACTGTATTTGTTTTTTAAACAAAATATGCCCATGAAAATAGGCTCATCCAAATACTGTGCACCATCCTTTTGTTTCAGTATGATATTTGAGTTTGTTTGTCTTCATTTGCCCTTCAAATTTCCTAAGCTTGACAAGGTTTGTGAAGTTATGATCTGAATCACACTTTACGTTAGTATCAGGTTAATATCTGTAATAGTTTGATTCTGTAAAGAATCTTAGGGTATACAACCAATTTACTCCAAGGATTCTTTCTTTGTAAATCTGTTTCTATTTTAATAAGATATTTTTATTACCTATAAAAAAGTAGTGTATTTCTGAACTAATACCATACATTTGAACATGATTCTATGAGTTGATTAGTTCTATATTCTGAGAAAACTATCATATTGGTTTTACTTCTATTCAAGATTTTGTACATCTCAAATATATTCTGTGTTTGAGCTATCCTTTTAATTCAACCAAAATAGAGAGGAAACTACATGTGAAAGGTGGATTATATAGTTTTAAAAAATATGCTTGCTAGTAATCACTATGTTTTAGATAACAATTTTGACATAGTCTATATTTTTATCTATATAAAATATTAGTATATAAGGGTATGTAAGGTCTTCAGGAAGTTAGCCTCTCTGATTAATGGCTTTAACCGTAATGGTTTTATAATCTTGTAATGGGCTGGATTACTATATAAATGGATTAATAAGTGTCCTAGTAAGTTACAGTAGTCAATTTAGGATGATGAAAGCCTGAAGCCCTGGTAGCTTTAGTTTTTACTGATTAAGTGGTTATATATCTCCCATGATAACTGGGGACTCTTTTCAAATTAGGAATAATCTCAAATTTAGAGATTTTCATTCTTCTTCTATATCTATTCACCTTAACCAATTAATGATTAAATCCTATGCCCCATGGCTTGTGGTTTTGAGCCTTGTTTGCTCAAAATTGTAGGAAACTGAGTTAACACCACATCTTCAAGTTTCCAGTGTTTTTAATGTTTCTTCGTAATACTTGTAGTCATTAGATTCCTACCTGGGATACTGATAAAAACAAAAAAAAAAGATTCCTACCTGGGATATTTCAAAATTACATGTGCCATAAGTAGTGTTTATGTTTGACAATCACTTCTTTGTATACTCTTGGATGCATTTTCATATGAAGCAAGCTAAACTATTATATGTTGGTTGTTTCTGATATATGTTCTCACATATTTGAAGGTCTTGAATTTGTCAATCCACAGTAGTTTGTTTATGTGCTTGTATGACATGCATGCATTCCGTGATCAGGTTTGTCTTACTATGGTTTTAGCTAAAATATACTTTATTTCATTTAGAGTGATCCGATGGTTGTGGTGTATGCAAAGAAAATAGATGGAAAACTAGAGGAGTTAGGTCGCACTGAGGTTGTACTGAATAGTTTGAATCCTGCATGGATAGAAAAAGTTACAATTGCATTCCAGTTCGAGATTGTGCAGCCATTGGTGTAAGCTTTCCAAATTTCATTAAGTGCTTATCTTTGTGTAGATATATCCTGTTTTACTATAAGTTGTGTTATATCCTCCTAGGCATAATCTGCTTAGGGATGTGTCTGGGAGTTGCTCCCCAGCATATATTAACTCCGTCCGAGCAGCCCCGGACTAGGGGGGCCTTGGGTATTATGCCTAATGATGTGAGGGACTTGGGACTGTTTCCAGTCCATCCAAACTGATGGCTTTCCCGATGCGATAAAAAAAAAAAAGGTAGTGTTTTAATTTGACTGGTTGGCTCATGTTTGCATTTGTTTTTTCTTACTCCAGATTTCATGTGTATGATGTGGATACAAAATATCATAATGTACCTGTGAAGGTATATATCAGTTTTTTTTTTTTTGCATTTTAAGCATCCATAATTTTAATTCATGTTTTGTATATTATGTTTGTTCAATTATTTTGCACTGTTAATATTACATTACAAAAAGTGGACATGCCCAGTGTTCATGTGGCATCTCTGCCAATCTTTAAGTTCTGAAAATTGCAATTTGCAATAAAATCTTATCCACATTTTTAACATATGAAATGTGTATTGACTAGATCACACTATAAGTACGCTAAGCACTAATTTTGTCGATACGTGGTCAAAAACATTGAACTAGAAACAAAAGCAATTAGTGAACAATTAGAAACAAATATTTGGTGCCAAATATGTGATGTCTCAGATAATCTTAGAGAAAGTTATTTTGACAATAGCTATAGATGTGGTGGGGCATTGCATAATTTTATGGGAATGCACTTACTGAAATTATGAAACGATTTGCCAGTGTGTTGCATTTTCCGCTTTTTAACATAATGAAACTAGATGTGTTGCTGCTGTCAATTTGGCCATGATACAGGAAAGAAGTTATATGACAAATAAGAAATGAAAGTAAAGGAAAATTATTTGAAACTTTAAAGCCTCCAAGTAATATTTGTGATGTTTTTAATTTTGTTAATAATCTTTAGCTCCATAGTTGTAATGATAGTAATTTGTACCAAGCGTGGAATGTATGTTTTATTGGGCAAGACTTGGAGCAATATACAAAAAACCAAATTTGATAGGTTAACCATATCAATTATGAATTACTAGATACTTTTGAAAGATTGTGACAATTTAAAGCATATTCAGATGTGAGAAAGGAAGGCAACTTATAAGGATTATATAACTTTTAATTTTGCTATCATCTCATCCAGAATAATCTAACAAATTTTGTTGATGAAGTTCTTAGTTTGAAAGTTTATTTCTGTTGCCTTGCAGATGCTAAAATTGAAGGATCAAGAATTTCTTGGAGAGGCCACTTGTGTTCTATCAGAGGTATATGGCCCTGGTTTCAGTTGGGCTAATTGAACTTATAGAATGCATATCCATTAAGCTGGTGCAATTTGAGTATAAAGTTTTTTAATTTTCAGTATTTCCTTCTTAAAAATTTCGAAGGTATAAAGACAATTGTGAGAGCTACTTCACTACTTTAATGTTATTATAAGATTTTGAGAACCATATTTTAGATTTCCACTGATGCAGTTAAAACGTATGTTGCAAATGTAATTAGTGGCTTAAATTCTTTCAGAATAATTCAGTCATTATGTCCTTAACATTTTGGTATTTTTTTTTTCCTCCCCTCTCTCTCTTTCTATTTTCATGGCAGATAGTGACTAAACAAACTCGGAGTTTAACTGTAAATCTCCATACCAAAAATGGGCATACACGCTTGAGGAATTTAGGGGCACTCACTATCCATGCGGAGGAAACAGTTACTTCTAGAAGTTGTGTTGAGATGAATTTTCGATGTTCCCACTTGGATAACAAGGACCTATTCTCTAAAAGTGTATGTATTTGCAAAGTAGATACCTTAAGGTTTCATGTTACTTAAGCATACATATTCTTGATTGTGTTTGTTTTTAAATTTCTTCATTTTATTTTAGGATCCTTTTTTAAGAATATCTAGAATTGTTGAGAGTGGTGGTTCTGTTCCAATATGCAAGACTGAAGTGGTGAACAACAATTTGAATCCGATTTGGAAACCCCTATGCCTGAGTGTACAGCAGTTTGGAAGTAAGGTAAGCTTGTCGCTTTATGATTCTTGGTTACCTATTAGATTATAGTTTTAGGATGTTTTGTAATTTTGATAATTAGTGAAGATTCACATAGCATATGCAATTTGGCTTGCGACAGGATAACCCACTAATCATCGAGTGCTTTGATTTCAATAGCAGTGGCAATCATGTGCTTATTGGGTAAGTTAAATTTATTGATGTCCAGATTTGTTTTTTTTATTTTTTATTTTTTATTTTTTTACGATTTAGTCTTTGGTACTAAAAGAAGATATTGATCTTAAAATTGACTTCATCAGTAAGCTCCAGAAGTCAGTGGCAGACCTGGAAAAACTTCATAAAGATAGAAGTGGTGCAAATCTCACCTTTCCATCTTCTCATCAAGGTCATGAAAAGGTACTTTTTCATATTTGCAATTAATTTTTTTTAAATTATTTCATGTTAATCTTTGCATTTGCTTACTAATTTACCAATATAGGTTTTAAAGGGACAGCTGTTTGTGGATCAATTTTGTGAAAAGCAACAGTACAGCTTTCTGGATTACATTTCTAGTGGATTCGAGCTTAACTTTATGGTTGCTGTTGACTTTACAGGTAAAATATTTCACATTGTGGAGGAGTTTTATTTTATATGTGTGGTATTTTTTTTTTTTTTTGGTTGTCTTTTTCCAAGTTTTTAATGTTTTGGCTGATGACTTATTCATGCTTTGAATATTCAATATATATTTTTTTAGCCTCCAATGGAAATCCTCGGGGCCCAGATTCTTTACACTACATTGATCCTTCTGGCCGTATGAATTCTTATCAACGGGTAAGGCTGTGCATAGTTGCTTTTCTCTGTCCCTGTATGTATTTATTTTTCTAAACATGAGATGCAAGATATCCTTTGACTGAATGGAATCTCTTCTCCCATACAGTGTTAATCCATTGTGGATTCATGAGTTGTATATTCCTAACACAGAAAAAAATTGAAAACACGCACATAACAACCTTGGAAATTGCTTGTCGAATAAGAAAAATCAGCTTTTACATTGTATTAGTCCAAAAAAGATGCTCAAAAACAACCCGGGAAATTTCTGTAGAATATGAAAAATTAACTTTACATTGCATTGTGGTCCATAGAAATGTTTGATATTGCTGTCTTTTATGTCTGTGATGACCCAATAAGATTACTTAATTAATTAAACTTGCAGGCCATGATGGAGGTTGGGGAGGTCATCCAATTCTACGATTCTGATAGGCGATTTCCAGCTTGGGGCTTTGGAGGGAGAACAGGTGATGGGACGATATCTCATTGTTTCAACATGAATGGAAGTGCAGGTGCCTTTGAGGTTAGGAGCTGACTTTGTAATGGTATATTATTGTATACACTTGGATTTTTATTTTTATTTTTTAAAGTGGAATCTATGTTTATTCATGTCTTCTTATTCTTACTGTTATTATTTCATTTATTAATAGGTTGAAGGAGTTGAAGGCATCATGTCTGCTTATGCAAATGCTCTACATAATGTTGCTCTGGCAGGACCCACTTTATTTGGTCAAGTGATTAACACAGCTGCGGAAATTGCTGGCCAGTCCATCTCATACAACAGAAACAAGTACTTTGTCTTGCTCATTATTACGGTAAATAGAATGTAAACTCTAGCTGATTTAATTTTTATTGAAATGGAGGAGAGACTTTGTGTATACAGGATGTATAAACAAAGCTCTCCTAAAGAGAATGTAGACTTTATTTGATGTCTCTTTCCATTAATTCTTCATTTGGTAATTAAATAAATTGTCATCCTTTCTAGGATGGAGTCCTTACAGACCTACAAGAAACAAAAGATGCTCTGGTCAGGGCATCTGATCTACCACTGTCAATTCTTATAGTAGGAGTGGGAGGTGCAGATTTTAGTCAAATGGAGGTATACTATTGTTTTCCTAATTTAATGACCTTTACACTCGTTTGAATGCTTTATTTTAATTATTTTGTACTAAAAATGGTGGAATTTTAGCTTTTAGAATTTCCACTTGAATGATTATGTGATGTTTCTTAATTTTGGCAGGTCCTTGATGCTGACAATGGAAGGCGATTAGAGAGCTCTACAGGCCGTGTTGCCACACGGGACATTGTACAGTTTGTTCCAATGCGAGAAGTGCAAAGTAAGTACATAATTGCTTTTGTCTGTTTCTACAAGCTTTTGTTGTTACATCTAAAAGCATCCACTAACTGTAATTGTGCATACACAAGTTTCTCCCAGTCAGTAATATGTCCTAAAAGCATGTTGTAGCCAATGGCCTTTGGGCCAAATTGCACTTTCTCCATCCATTAGTATGGGATGGGGTTCGAATCCCCTTGGGTGTGTGAGTAGAAAAAAAAGATTTAGGTACTTTGTAACTAATATGGAGAACTGCTTTACTCATCATAAAAACCCCAAATGGGATACATAGCTGTGCAAGGTCAGGCTGGAATATGCCTAGCATTCAAGTTCAGCTCAGCTGATCCAATTCAAGTGTGGATTGGGCCGATTGGCCTAAGCTCATTCTTATTCAAGCTCACCTTTTTAAACCAAAAAAAAAAAAAAAAGACGAGGAAAACCAGAAAAAAATTGATACTGAAAACATGGAATGAGCGTGTGGTAATACGTTTTTTCTAGTTAGATAATTAGCCGATCCCAAAATTTTGAGACTAAGGTTTGCTGGTTGTTATTGGAGCACGTGGAATGACAAAAAGGTGTGTTCAAACTTTGAAATTCTATTTAACAAAGATGTTGCTTGGATTGTCGTTGCCACTGCTGTCTTGGTCCCTTCTTTGGCTAGATTGCTGTAACAGTCTCTAATACACTTCAGACACCTTTTGCTAGTTACACATTGACATGTTATAGGGACAGGTAGAGAATGAGGTCATAGTCTCAACCTAGTGTGAATGTGTGCTACCCTATAAAAAAAAAAACAGAAAAGAAACTTGGAATGGGTAATGTTATGTATTGAGTATCAATTTCAAGGCTCAGCAAGCCAACCAAGCTTTGACCATGCTGGACCAGTTCTGAAACTGCTTGGCTCCCTTACAACCCTAAAACCGGTTTCTACATGTCTTTTGTATCAATTGGAATGAATGATTTCCTTATTTGTTCTTCCCATTGTACCTATTATTTTTTGGACTGAGCTTCTTCATTGTATTCCATCTAACAAATTAGTTGTGGTCTGTACAGCCGGGCAGATTTCTGTAGTCCAGGCTCTTTTGGAAGAGCTACCTGGACAGTTTTTGACATACATGAGAAGTAGAGATATCAAGCCACACCCTCTCCATGTCGCCCCAACGTCTGCTTGAGTACATTTACCAATTCCACAAGATGTAGATATATACAGATTCTTCTCACAACATCAACTGATTTTTTTTGGGCCTGAACCACTATCAGGTTGACTTACCTAAAAGGAGCTCTTTAATTAAATTTTGGTTTAGGGCTGAATCACTAACTGGATGACTTGCTCGAAGGAGCTCTTTATTTCATATTCTTTTTATTTTTCCCTGTGTTGCAAAGAGTTCTAGATTTTAGTATCAAGAAGTGGGAGACTATGTTGATAAATATTTAATTAATTCATCAAATATTATTTTATTTCTCCTGTGTTTTTTGGATTCTTTTCCTGCAATATTATTTATCAAATTGGTCATATATTCTTGAAAATCAAGATATGATTGTAGTTGTTTAAAGTAATTAAAATTTGGACATCTCGCCTGAGGTTTGCTCGAGCGAAGATTTCAGCTCAAGGCTCGTTTGAGCGTGTCGTTAAATCTATTACGACTTTGTTGCAGACTTGATTTGTTTTAATTTCTTAACCCTGCCTATATAAACCAAAAGTGTACTACTTTGGTACGTTGTAATAGGCCTTGTAATGTAATAGTTATTACATAGGAATAGTTATTCAGTTGTTTGGTTATGTTTTTATTACGAGGAATAGTCATTCCTTAGTAATAGTTATTCCTTAAAATGAAGAATAGTTTTTCCTCTAAAAAATGAGTGTAATGGCTATTCATTTATCATACGTCACACAAAATATTAAGAGAGCCTGTTTTCTATATTGAGTGAATAACTTTGTTCTTCCTTGTTCTTGATTCTGCACACTTATGCCCAACCTTTAATCAAGAACACTAGAAAAACGAGTTTTTGTCAAAATTAACCACAGAATCTACATCCTTGCATGTGGTCCACAATTACAATCCTATCACACGAACACTGTATTTAGATGAAACATTTGATATTTTCATTGAAAAATTCTAAATGATGGGATTTACAGTCCTATCATTTAAAATTGCATAATTCCATTGTTTGGCATAGAGAAAAATAAGTCTCTTACTTAAACTAGCAAAAATTCTATTTCATATTAACAGTAGATAATTTATTACTATAGTGGGGCAATTTAACAAACCAAGCTGATTAATTATCTATGACAGTGTATAAGCTAATAAGCTGTTTAATCGATTCTCTCTCTCTCTCTCTCTCTCTCTCTCTCTATATATATATATATATATATGTATAAACTCTTTGAAGGAAAAAAATATTAAAAAAGAAAACCCATATAAGCTCATCAGAATGTAGTGCACGAGCTCCAAACTCATCAGTTATGTTTTTGGGTGTTGTGTTTTAGATGAAGTAGACTTACTTAGGCAAAGATGTATTTTATCACTTTTTACATAGGCAAAGCCATTTAAGGGGGAGAAAGAAAATGTGATGGAGAATTAAAAAACACAACACCCAAAAACCAAAACAAATTAACCTCAAGTAGAGCTATAAAAACACAAAAACTCATAAACTAAGAGCAAGTTGTAAGAAATAATATGTGGAAGATGAATATTGAGGTCCTGTGCAGCCAAAAATGGGTCCATGACCTCAAATGAGTTTTTTACTATCCCATATGATTGGATCGGTTGTATATAGCTCCAACACCTAAGTTACACTTGTGTTTGAATTTGGTTTTGCAGTGGGTTTGAAGCCTTTTATTGATGGGATCCAAGAGTCATTCCAAACACAAGTACATGTTCTATTGCCATTTTTATGCAACTACCCTTCCTTAATAGGTCTCTACCACCTATAATAGATCTCTAATGCCAAGAGATTGATTTGGGAGTTTTTGCCTTCCTTAAGGTGGTTGTTCTAAGGTATTTCGCCTTCTGTATCTTAATCGAGGACCTTACTTCATTTGATAGGACTTTCCAGCTTGATTTTGCTATCAAATACCTATTAAGTAAATTGTATCCAAGATTTTAAGTAAGCTTCTCTACTTTTCTATTTTCCCTACTAGAAGTCCCTTAACATAAAGTCGATTTTAGCACAAACAGACTATAGGAAATTTCGAGAAGGCATTTGATATTGAGGTAAGGCTGTGGCTGTGGCCACATATTTAATCACACATGTACATGCAGCTTGGGACATTACTTCCATCTTGCATCCATCTTTAATTCTTTCTATCACTGCTTCTAGTGCTTCTTTGTTGGATTTTGTAGAGTTCATTGGGATTCCCAGGTAAATGTCATGTGAGTGGGATTGTTTCATGCTTAGCATATTACCAATTTCTCTTGCTAGATTTTCTTTGACATTTTTTGCTAAAGAGGATAGAGGATTTTTGCACATTCAATGATTGACCCGACCACCTTTAATATTTGTGAAGACATTTCTGTATCTTGCTAACTAACGTTGATACTTGATTTGATACATTAAACCGCTACAGCTGGTTTTCATTTTCTGCCTTGTGTAGAATACTTGATAAACCTTAGACCCTTTTATGAAGAGGAAATGAGAAAGAATATCCCCTTGTCTAAGCTGCCCCCTTGAGGAAATAAAAATCCAAATGGAGTTCCATTTAAGTGAAAAGAGAAAACAGGAGTAGAGATGCATTATTCAACCATTTTATCTGGTGTGAATTAAAACCAAGACAGTGGAGGATGTTGATTAAGAAGAACTATTCGATTTTGTCAAAAGTGTTCTCCATGCCTAGTTTCAAAGACATAAACCCCTTCTTTCCTCTTCCAATCATAGAGTGAACAATCTCTTGCGCTATTAAGTAATATCTTGTATTAGCCAACATAGAACGAAAGCACCTTGCCAATGGGAGATGATTTTAGGAAGAAGTAATTTCAATATAGAGGCTACGATCTTGTCTTCATCTGTAATGATTGGGCTTAGAAATTCTTTTGCTTCTTGAGGGAATTAAGGATTTGATGACTTAAACAGATCTTTGAAAATATCAGTAAAGCAGGAGCCAATTTGTTCTCTTCCATCTAATCAAGTTCTGTCACTATTTTTCAGGAAATCAATAGAGTTTTTTTCTTCTTCTCGTGATTGTTGTTAAGTGAAAGAATTTTGTGTTGAGATTAAGAGCTAGTAGCAATCTGAATTCTATAGCCACATTGTTTCTTCCCGTTTAAGAATCTCATTGTGTTTCCCATCTTAGTTTCCTCTCCTTATCTAGATTTTCCATTGTTAGGGAAAGATCTTAGGTCTGTCTGAGCTCATCTTCTAGAAGTCTTAACTTATGTTTCTTTCAATAGATCCAAAGGTGTTTATATTCAATTTCTTAAGCCGTTGTTTTGTATTTTTCAATTTACACGCTTGTTTAAAGACAGAGCCCTTTAAAAAAAAAAGAAAAAGAAAGACAGAAACTTTAACTGCTCGAACGAGAGGCCTATTGGTATATTTTGGTTGGTGAGAATTGTGTTTGGTCCTAAATAGATGAGTGCTTGGGCTGAGTATCTAGACTTGGCTTCACATGAAGTTGAAGGGATTAGAGTGTACTGTTTAATGAAATAGCATTGTATCCATTTGAAATGAAATGGAGAAAGTCCATTTCTTGGTCCAGACTAAATATTATAGATCTAACAGTGTACATATTGTCACGTTATTTAAAATTTTAAATGACGTGATAGTTAGATCCATGAGATAAAATTTGAACCATGAAATGGACAAATGGAGAGGTTTTCAAATGGAAAAAATCATATTTTATGTTTTACATGGTTTAAAAAACCGAACCGGTTAAAGGACTAGAAAGAGGAGTGGTTTTTAGTTCTCTAGTCTAATTGGGTCGGATCGGTGGTCGAATCGATGACGTCATAATTAATTTAATGAATAATTTTAAAATTAAATAAATATATATTAACTTTATAAGTTATAAGTTATAGCTAATAATATTTAGTTAAAAAAAAAATATGTGAGTCTTTTATTCACATATTAAATTAGGAAAATGAAAAAAAAAAAAAAAATGTAACTAAACAAATTAACATTACAAAATTATCCTCCTAAAGCAATAGAGATAATAATCCTTCACTAAAATCAAATAAGTTCTATATGGTGTACATCTCTAAGGTGGACTATTCTATATGGTGTATATCTACTACAATTGGTGTTAATAAAAAAAACCAGAGCAAACAAAGTGAAAAATGACATTACTGTAACATCCTAGAATGGTAGATGCTAAATAGTAAGCTTAGTGTGGGAAAAACTCATGCTTATTTCATGCATCACAATAATGGAGTCAACTATTGGGATGATATACTTTTCTCTATTAAAAAACAAAAAACTGTTGGGGGGTGATATCTTTTCTATAATAAAAAGGACGGTTCATTAAAAAAATGCAAATCACTTTTTTTGAGAAGAAAATGCAAATCACTAAAGGTTAATAATCTGTTCCTCACTAATTAAAATAAATGCAAACAATCAGAGACTTTAAAAGGAATCAATCACAAATGAAACAACATATAACGTTTTCAATTGCCATAGTAAAATCATAAATGAAGAAGCAATAGTTTAGTAAAGAATTTCCATCCATCAAGCAAAATAACGTTTTAAAAAAATATCATAAAATGAAAAGCACTAAATGATAAAGCAATTACCGACGATTTAGCAAAACCACAAGGAAGCAATAGTTAATTACGGTACAAACTAAAAACGAAAATCATAAATAAGGAAGCAATAAATAACTTATAAGGAAACAATAAAGCAAAATAACATTTAAAAAAAAATATATATAAGGGGGAATTGTATTTCCACCCCTCAAAAAATATCACAAAATAGAAAATAATAAACGATAAAAAAATTACCATCCATTTAACAAAAACCAAGGAAGCAATTATTAAATACGGTACAAACTAAAAAAGAAAGTAATAAACGATAAAGAAATTACCATCCGTTTAATTACTTGGTATAACACTCATCTATATCATACGTGACCTTTTGTACAATAAGTTAGAAGGTAGCACTGACGATCTTCCATGAATAGAAGGGAAACCTACATCTTTGCCAAACATCTTCAATATAAACTTGGCAATTGGTTTTCGGCCTAATGGCACCTCAACCTTTGTTGTGTCTCAATGTCTAGGGTTTGATGCCCAGTAACTTCATCTAACAAAAAAAAAAAAAAAATCAATATAAACCTAGCAAGATCATTAGCCAATAAACTTTAAGATAGCTTTAAACAAATAAAGCCAAATCACACATAAAGAGTGTGTTCTAGTGTCCTTTTTGATCCAATAGTAATTTAAACTTTAAACAAATAAAAATTACATCACACATAGAGTATTAAGCATTCAACAACTACCATAAATTTATATTTTTCTATAATTCAACCATAATAAATTAAAAGATCAATCTTGCTTTGAGTCATTCTCTTTGTCCTCACTTGCATCTTACTCTGAGTCATCCTCCAAGTTCTCACTAGCATTTTCCTCTCTGCCCTCACTTGAATCATGCTCTGAGTCATTCTCCAAGTCATCGATAACATTTTCCTATTCATCCTCTCCTGTGCTTTCATTCGCCTACCATAGAAAGGGGTTAAAAAAACATGAGATGAAAGAGAAATTAATCCCAATACAACAAAACACTACATCATAATATAATAACAAATGTCAAGCTCATTCACCAAATATACATGCAATTGATACCTAAGTCAGATTATCCAACAATCAACTCACAAGAACAGATATCAACTCCCTTTCAAACCAAATTCCTCAATTAATCCCCACCATCACCACCATACATCAAACGACAACAACGATAGAAACCACAATGACTATAAGCTTAGAGGAACAAAATGTGAAAATTAAATTTTTGTTATATTAGCGTAAGATTATGAAAAAAATATTATCATTTTTTGTTTATATCTTTTAGTTAGACCATTAAAAAGTACTCTCTATTTCTCTAGTGTGGATTGCCGATTTTCTGCTTGTGGATTCAAAGAACCCCTAATGGATTCTAGGATTATTGTCTTAAAATAGATGTGTTCTGGTTCTTGTGATTTTTGTCTGTGTCAGTTGTCCTTACCCTAGTCGGTGGCTTACAAATAAGATGATAATTGTTCCACTGATATCTAGCAAGTACTATGGGGCGTGCAGTTAGCATTCACAAACATCCTTGTTAAGATGGCATTGTTTGAGAAGAGTTAGAACAATAGGGATAACTATCGCGAAGATATAACTCACAGGAAACCTATTGGAAGCGTGTTTCCTTTCATACTAGTCAGAATGATTGATCATGGACTCTATAACAGAATTTCAATATTTAACAGTTGTTTTTATATGAAAGATTTATTTGTTTATATGAATATTCTTGATGAGATAAAAGTTAAATTCACATTGTATAAACTTAGTCCATAAGCCTTAAGTTGGTGGGAACAAATAGAATTTCATAGAATTCGACGAGGTAAAGACAAAATTTGTTTCATGGCCAAGGATGAAAAAGATGCTTGCCGTTGAATTTTTCCCCTTGGATTATGAAGTAATATTGTCATATACAAAGCAAGATTATTGGCCAAGAAGTTCATACTCAAGAAATTATATTTATGAGCTCTATATTCAACCATCCAGAGAAGATATAACATTATAGGTAAACAATATAGAGCCAAGTTTTGAATAAAATCTTGAAGTGATTGAAGAGGATCAAGTCTTACAACAAGTTGACAAATTTTAAGCTTGAAGATGATACCTTTCAAGAAATTGATGAAGAAGTCAAAGAGAAGAAGATTAAATTGATTGAGAAGAATGGCGAAAATCATGGGAATACTATGCAAGAATTGTATGTCGTAGAGAATATCTTTCTTGAAGATTATGCAAAAGTCAAAGACGAAAAGATAGAGATTTCTGAGGAAATTAACGAAGATCATACTATAGAAAGATTCTGAAATCGAGATTGTGGAGACAATAAAGGAAGATCACTTCAAAATCAATATAGAAGCTAAACTCATGACCCACAGGTCAAATAATCTAATTAATTTTGTGAACAACAAAGTATTACAATATATATGTTGATTTTATTGGGGTTAAAATATTTGATTAGGTGATCAACTCTTATTTGGTGAATCTTGTCAATTGTATGAAGACAAAGGAAAAATAATCTCAAGTTGCTTTGTTAGTTCAATTGATGAATTGCAAGAATGGAAAGAAGACAAAGGGGTTGAAGTATTCAAAGTATTTACTCGCTTGACAAGGAAGATTCAAATCTCAAATATTAAGTCGAGGACCAATTTTTTCCCAAGTGGTGGGACTGATGTAGGACAAAATATGCTGTTTAATTTTAATTATTTATTAGTTTTGATATTTTTATGTAATTTTTGAAATTATAGATTAGGGTTGTTATTTCCTTGATTTTAAGTATCTTTTTAATACTTTCTAGTCAAATTAGGGTCCTGTAATGGTAGGGAATCAACTAGAATCTCTTTTAGAATATTTTTACTTATCAATCAAGTAGTATAGAGCCTTTAAATTAGCCTCCAAGCTTGAGAACAAATTTTAGCAAATTTACTTATTTTCTAGGGTTTCATAAAGGTCTTCTAGCAGTCCTAAGACTTCTTTAATATTTATAGTACTTGTAGCCTCCGAGGAAATTTAGATTTTAATCAATAATATTTTCATAATAGTTTTACTCTCTATTTCTCTGGTGGATTCCAGTCTCCTTTTGGATTCAATGAACCATTAATGGCTAGTGAATTCTAAGGTTATTTTCTTGGAGTAGACATGTGAATTCTACTTCTTGTAATTTCCGCCTGCTCCAGATAAATATATTTTCTTCCAACTTGCCAACCTTTTTTTTCATCCTTTTTATTATATACATTAATTTATTTTAAGTAAATAGCGGGAGTGGGGACCCCTTTGATAAATAGGGTAATTTTACAATACTCATACTTTTTTTTTTTTTTTTTAGGTACAGTATCTCTAATAGAAAAAATCTCACATTAATGGTACCAATGTCACATATGATGGTAATTACCTCACATATGATTGTACCAACCATCACATTGCTTGGTACCTTAAATTTTTATTTATTTATTTAAATTTAATATATATAAAAAATTAGATAGTACCAACATCACATTGGATAGTATTAACATCACATAAGACGGTACCTATATCACATTTGATGGTAACAATTGAGTGAGTACCATACTCACAAAAAGAGTGAGGATTGTAGAATAACCTAAATAGATATATATTCCCCAATTTAATAACAAAATTAGTGATTACCAAGATAAGTACTTGATAAAAGGTAACGGAGAAAGAAAGATGCAAATTTAAACAACTTGAGAAATAAAACTTATGGCCTTACTTCATAGTTTAAGAAATATCCTCTTCATACTTTCTTGGAATTAATGTGTTTAATTTTAGTTTATTTATTTATTTTATATATATATATATATATATATATTTGTGAAATATGAGATGAAAGGGAAAAACACAACTGTACAAAAAATGTAATTGACAATATCTCTTTCTAATTCATCAAATATGCATGCAATTAGAACCTAAGTAAGAAGAACCAACAATCAAGCAAACGAATATCATCTCCTTTCAAACAAAATTCCTCGTGTTCCCACCAAAATTAATACACCCATATATCAACAATAATAATAATGATGACAACAACCGCAATGACAACGACTAGTAATATACAATGTGACTTACAGGTGCAAAAATTGGAGAGACTATATTTATGTTTTTACATGTATCAGTGTAATTGAATAATTTTTTAATTGTGCAGAAATTCATGTCATTTTTAAATTATACCTTTTATTTATTTATTTTATCTTTCTTAAAATAAGTGGGGATGTGGAATTGGAATCCAAGTTCTTCAAAATGGAGATAATTGGATAATGCTATTGAGTTATAATTCTTGACAAATTAGACCTTTTAATTGCGCATAAACTGTGTAGTATTCATATATATGAATTCCTCAATATAGAAGTATGAGTATGTAAAATCACCTAC
>BKZX01018127.1:0-13991 GCA_014362285.1 Fagus crenata
CGGGGCGGGGCGGGTACCCGCGGGTCGCGGGTTTGTTGCCATCCTTACATGTAGTCATGTGAGTGCTTATACTCTGATACCATGTTGTGGTCTAGCTGGCTTGACAAGACTCATGACATAACAAAATGTTATCATAAAGGTAAACCCCATACAGAGAAGCAGACGTACTTGTTGAAATATTTGCAACAAGCAGATCCCACCATAAAGGTAAGGACGCTGCTACTTTCACATTATGATGTGAAATAGTGTTTTCACACCATGGATGTGGCAGCAAATAACTGGGCCATGACAACAAGCAATCTTGTGGGTCCCATAAGTGCAAAATCAGCTATTTTAATAAAGAATGCAATTATCTTTGTTGCCAAACACACTAAAAATTTGGCTAAAAATGGGGCATGGCAAAGCACGTGAGAGGTCCATAGCCACAGCACAGCAACTATCTTTTTTTTCCCTCCACTCCGCCTGTCTTCTTCTTCAGCATGACTGAAAGTCTGAAACACACGTCCATAGCAAGCAGAAAGTAAAAAAAAAAAAAAAGACAACTTAGCCGAGAAGATCAAGTCAGTTCTAAGGTTGGATTTTTGAAGTTTTGGTACTTATTATTTCTTGCCAATAATAATGAAACAGTAATCCTAAACATAGAAACTTTTTTCTGTAAAACAGTGTTGCTGCCATTGTAGCTTGAGCTTGAAACAAAGTCACCATTTGGAGCAGAGACAGAGACCAACATTTGAGATTTGGAGCAGCATTTAACGTGAGTTTTGGAGTTTTGGAGGTCCATTGCACTGGTGCATTGACTGCACTGTTCACATGGTAT
Organism: Fagus crenata; assembly: GCA_014362285.1. Lineage (NCBI taxonomy): Eukaryota > Viridiplantae > Streptophyta > Magnoliopsida > Fagales > Fagaceae > Fagus > Fagus crenata. The sequence continues at coordinate 818 of BKZX01018127.1, forward strand.
GCTTTTTTTTTTTTTCCTCTTTTTCTTTTTTGTTAGTTATGTATATTATTTAAGTTTATTTTTAGTGATAATCTGTACATATTTTTTTGTGTAATAAAAAATGAAAAAAACAAAAAAAAATTATGCTTGTTTTAGGTGTAGCAAAATATTCATGATTATTGTATTATGGCTATAGATGTTTAATGGGTTTTTTCATGTTATTTTTTAATGATAATTTTAGTGAGTGTGTGTTGGTGTATTTGAATGTTTTCTGTTATTGATACTAGTCACAATGTAATACTTTAGGTTTAGGTTGTATATCATTATTGGTACATGATAAATTATTTGGTAGAGTTTACATTACATGTTATAATTAACTTTGGCATTTGGCTTATAGGTTGTTGCAGTCATGAGTACACAAGAGATGGATGGTGTTAGATCCTTTGGTGCTAGTAATAGTTTTGTGGAGGATTTACCACAGTGTGATGCCCCAAATTCTGATAAGTGTGTGTGTTTGCTGAGTCTCACATCGGGCAATTATTGGGTCGAACTGGGCTTTATTAACAATTGCAAGGAGCCTCAATTGTAACTTGACTAGTCCTTTTGGGGTATAAGCGCAGATGTGGCTAGCGCTTTCCTTGGGTTGTTACAAAACCAATAATATCATAGTATTTATCATATTGTCATATTCAATTCACCAAGTTCATATCACCTCAAATCAAGAAATCACATTGTAATAATACAATATTAACCTCTAGAAATGCATACGATTTCCAAATCCATTATTGCGTGTCATTGGAAATGTCCATATATCTCATATTACATGGTGACATCTTAACCTATAATCAATATAAAATGATACTAGAATGTTACAGATTCCAATTATGTCAAAACTAATAAAAGACTTAATCTTCTGATAGCACAAAACGTAATCCCAAAATGCTAGATATTTAGTTGTCTCTAAATTGTCCGTCAATACATACCAATCAAACCTAGCCAACAATGATCTAAACCCAATGAAAATCAAACTTTAACATAAAAACCCAATAAAATCCAACATATTCAAACTTTATTGCTTGTAAGACCCTGAAAATTATATTTGAATATATTTTTAGCAAAGCAACAACCTCAAATTATTTTTCTTTGTCATACTATGAATTGTCTACGTCCCATATAGATTGAAACTGACCATAAGGACTACCAAATCATATCCTAAGCTCCATTAAGTCTATAAAATCATAAACTAAATTCCACAAAGTTTACAAATCAAAACTTAACTCCACATGGTCTACAACATCATAACCTGACTCCACAAAGTTTACAGAATCATAACCTGAACTTCATAAACTCTTCAGAATCATAACCTGGGTTTTATAAAATCTACATAATCATAACCTGACTCAACAAAGTTTATAGAATCATAACCTGAACTTCATAAATTCTTCAGAATCATAACCTGAGCTCTGATACCACTTATAACAACCCAAGGAAAGCGCTAGCCACATCTGCGCTTATACCCCAAAAGGACTAGTCAAGTTACAATTGAGGCTCCTTGCAATTGTTAATAAAGCCCAGTTCGACCCAATAATTGCTCGATGTGAGACTCAGCAAACACACACACTTATCAGAATTTGGGGCATCACAGGTTTTGTAGAATGCAAAAGGCTTGACTTGGAGAATTAGTATCAGTTTAATTATGAGAGGTAGTTAATACCTGTTATCGGATATATTCCGCTATTACAAAGTTAAGTTCCTGATTTTTATTTTTGGGGCATGGGAATTGTTCAACATTGTAAGGATTAAATTTTGAATGCCATATTTGTGATTTTTCAATTGATATGAAGTTAATGAATTGGATCTTTCAATTGAAGACGAATTGTGATTTTACAGATGGTGTAAAATGCAATGGTTAGTGGTATTATTAACTAGGGGCTCAATTTTGATAAGATGTTTATTAAGTTCGATTGGAAGACAATGCCATTTTTAATTTGTTCGTGATAATTAGGTATACATTGACATGAATTTAGGACTTACTACTTTTATAGTACATAAGTTTGGGTTATTGGACCAACTTCTCAATAAGATAATTTTTTTGATAGATTTATGCAACAAGCTTATAAGATTCCAATAGTTTCCAGATGTTCCCTCTAAGATTTATGTGTTGGAGATTTTCAAAGGTTAAAGTTGATATTACAAGTGTGAGTTGATCATTGAAAGATTTTAATGGTTCTAGATTTTTGAGTCTTGTACCTAGTTAAGCTTTAAAGTAATCGGTTGGAATTTTTCAAAGATTTGACAATTTCCCGTAGACATTGTCTCTTCAAACCCTATACAAGTGAGAATTATAAGTTTATATTTGATGGTGGAATTAGGAAGGAATAAATTCGTTTAAGGAGTTAAATGCAAACATAATTGTATTAGACTATAGTATCTAAAGGATAGAGAAGATCTAAAATTCCTTTTTAGTCTCCTATGATTATTATGTGTGATTGGGGAAATCTATAAGAATGACATTAAGGTAGTGTTCAGTTGATACTTAGGGTCTCTTGGGAGTTTCTATATACAAAGTAATTTGAGGAAAAACAAAATTTATGAAGACATGTTTCCCAAATAGTAATTGTTGTCTCTGATATAAATCTTATGTGAATTATACCTTCCATTCGTGGATCGATCTCATTGAGTATAATTAGGTTGCTTTGATGTTGGCTTTACAGTGGCGTAGTCTTATCAACTCTAAAAGGAGAATAATTTTGATTTGAGGCATAAGAGTGATGCTATCAAAATGAGAGGTATTGAAAACTCAAATTGTGATTTAGGAACAAAAAAATAAAAATCAACAAAGTAATGATAGAGATTATTCTTGAGTTTTTAGCATTCAAATTTAATTAGATATTAATGAAGGATGGTTGATAATATTTTCCTTCTCAAAACTTTAGGTATATTAGTATATTCAATTGTAACACTTTGAATCCTATAGTGAAAATTTTTTTTAGAACTTATGAAGTTATATGGTATTAAAAAGAGCGAGGTTATTAGGCTTACTTTCTAGTAAGGTGAAAATTTGGACTGTTTTATTTAATGATCTAAAAAGTGTTTTGTTCATAAAGGTGACACGGTGGACATCGTCCTTTCTAGCCAAACAGCACTTAGAGACTATAATTCTATATTGTGAGGAACTCGATTTGCTTAAAGAGTTAAGCCTAAGTACTATCGTATTTGACTATCTAAAAATTAGAGGTGATCTAAATATGGTTTAATTGCAAAAGATAATTTTTATGATTGAGGTATTCTATGACATGGACACCATATTAGTGCATAAGCGAAATATGTAAGGAGACTTTGGATATCTTATAGTTACAAATTGAGTTATAGAAAATATATATGGATATATCATGAAACATTTCTGAGCTTACAAGAGAATGAAGACATTATTTAATCTTGAGTTACAGAATTAAGTGGCTATTAGAGTTTAGTGATTTATGTGAACCTTGATATCATTAGGTTTTCTTTTGTTATTCTTTTGGAGACTCATTAAGATTTTTGATTTATTTGAGACTAGCCAGTGATAAATTACAGATTATTTGGATTATTTTTGAAAAATAGGTCGTATAATTCTTATTAGTTATGGAAGGGATTTAAAGAATTACTTTGGTAAAAGTTATATGTATCTGAAGGATTTTCATATTTTAGTAGTTTGTATATTGTGATGGATGAGTGAGGAAATTTTATTGACAGTATTAAATTTGTGGCATTTGAGTAGCGCAGTGGAAGTGTGATGTACTCGTTCAATTTGGAACGAATTCAAAGGACTGAATTCTTATAAGTGGGGGAGAATGTAATACCCGGTCCCAAAGGATTCAAAAAGAAAAAGAGTTTGCTTTAAGTGGGTAATTTAGTAAATTTCAAGTGTAGGGTAAAAATGTAAATAAATCATTTATTTTAGGAGTTTTTAGGAATAAAAATAAATGGGTTATAACCCTAGTAGTATAAATAGACTTTTAAACCTTATTGTAATACCAAGAGACACTTTTTGACGACAAGAATTTGAAGGATTCAAGGAAAAGAGAGAAACTACAAGAAAATAAAGGTGAGAGTCTCAATACTTTTCTTTTAGAATAATTGTCATTGAAATATGAATTGGTTTTGTTAGCTAGTAATTGATAATAGATTTTAGTTTGATACGTAGATTTTAATTAGCAACATGTATATCAGAATTGGCTAGCTCTAGAAATAATAAGGTAGATCTGATCTCAATTTCGGTGGAAACTGTACCAAATAGATCTTATTGCAAGAAATCAGATTTCAAATGGTGTAAAAGAAACGTGTGGTCATTGAAGAAGATGAAGAGATTTTTTTTTTTAAATAAACTATAGGCTTCACGTGCTGGTCATTGAAAGAAGAAAAGTAGGTTGGCTATTGGCTATAGGAGATGATGAATGGTTATAGGCTTTGCATAGGTAAGTCAATTTGATAGTGAAAGAAGAGAAAAAGAATAAATAAATAAATAAATAATATCTAGGCTATTGGAACAATTATGTAGTGGGGCAAAAGCTAATGGTGAGGTTTTGTTCCCTTGGTTACTAGTTTGGTCAGTGGCCTTTGAAAAATAAACAAATAAAATAAAATAAAAGATAGTCAATAGACATTGACGTGAAGTAATGGCTTAGGCCCCTGCATATGCAGAAAAAGGTAGAGAAATAAATGAAAGAAGAAGGGAAAAGATATGTGATGTGTTCAGGAATTATGCAAGTACAATTCCTAGAAATCCTAGGCTTCTGTATATGCTGTATAGTCCTTGAGAGACCTGTCAGACCTTAAGGTGATACGTGGTGGAATATTGAGAGGCATAAAAAAATTATTTGGAGAGTGATTATCAATTAGTGAACACCAATAGATGCTTAATTTAGTAAATTTCTTATATCAATTAATGTATTTTGATCACTATACAATTGGTTTAGGGTCTGAATTGTGAACTTTGAAACGAAGGGGTAGAGAGAATTTTGTTGCTTGGTAAAGGTAAGTAACGTTTTCTTAACTAACTATATTTTGTTGAAACTTCCGTATTTTATTTATTAAATATTCATTGTATTTCAGTACAGATTATTATTTCAATTATTTTAGATACACTGGTTTAAAGAAAAGAATTAAAGTTTTGTCTTTTTGGAATATTATAATGTATTTGATTTAATTAGTTGATTATTTAGAAAGTTTTGTGTCCTCAACTAAGATCAAGCACTTTTTGAATTTTGTAAAAAGAACCAAACATTGTTTAAACTGTGATTTTACTGAATATGATCTTTTGACATTGACTGAAATAAATTGAATCTGAAAAGAATCTGAATCATTTGACTATGCTTTGGACCTGATTTTACTGAATATGATCTTTTGACATTGACTGAAATAAATTGAATCTGAAAAGAATCTGAATCATTTGACTATGCTTTGGACCCCGCCAATGGGGGTAAACGTTGGCACAGAAACTAGTTTCTTCTGGGGCTTACCACCAGCCTATGCGTGGTTCTGGGCCTAGTCACGGGGATATAGCGTGACCATAGTCATATTGTTTTGACCATTGTCATATTGTCTTACTTAATCATTTGAAACCTAATTGATTGCGTTATTTTAAGTAAATTGAGACTTTTGATGTTTTGAACTTATTGAAATTTATATATAGTGTTCCGCTGTATTGTGTTATATTGAATAAGTCTATGAGATTTATCCTATGAACATTTATATATTTTATTTGAATAAGTCTATGAGATTTATCCTATGAATATTTATATATTTTATTTGAATAAATGCTTGATCCACCATTTTCAAATTATAGTTACTTACTGAGCCTCCCAGCTCACCCCCCTTTTCTTTCCCATTTCAGATTCTGAGAATTAACTAGCTCAGACGTTACAGGGGAGTTGTGTGAGAAGGACTGCTAGGCGTGAACAATATTATTTTTAAGTGGGGGAGATTGTGATGCCCCAAATTCTGATAAGTGTGTGTGTTTGCTGAGTCTCACATCGGGCAATTATTGGGTCGAACTGGGCTTTATTAACAACTGCAAGGAGCCCCAATTGTAACTTAACTAGTCCTTTTGGGGTATAAGCGCAGATGTGACTAGCGCTTTCCTTGGGTTGTTACAAATGGTATCAGAGCCAACCTAGTAATCCCGTGTGGGCTCGGACATATGGGCCCTAACGAGGACGTTAGGGATTTAAGTGGGGGAGATTGTGATGCCCCAAATTCTGATAAGTGTGTGTGTTTGCTGAGTCTCACATCGGACAATTATTGGGTCGAACTGGGCTTTATTAACAACTGTAAGGAGCCCCAATTGTAACTTGACTAGTCCTTTTGGGGTATAAGCGCAGATGTGGCTAGCGCTTTCCTTGGGTTGTTACACACAGCCTGTTGAGGGAAACATGCAGGAGGATACACCTGAGAGTGTGAGGAATTCAGTGATTGAACCAAGGGTTGGAATGGAGTTTGATTCACTTCAACAAGTCATTGAATTTTATAAGCATTATACTTATTCGAAAGGATTTGCAACAATGACAAGGAATTCAAGAAAAAAGAAGGGCTTTAGTGAGACTTCTTATGTAAACTTGAAGTGTAACCAAGAGAGAAAATACAGTAGTTCGGTTGATGATCCTTCCAAGAAGATGTCGACAATAAAAAATGCGTGTGAAGCTGGGATCAAAGCTTCGATGGATATTACCGATAAAAAATGGAGGATATTGAGTTTTATTGAGGATCATAATCATGAGTTGAGTCCTAGTAAATCCAGGCATTTTGTTGCTTTTCGGCATATAAGCACGGATATAAGAAGGAGACTCTTGATTAATGACAATGCTGGTGTTAGGATAAATAGTAGTATTAAGGCTTCCGTCGTTAAAGCAGAGGGTTATGAAAATGTGACGTATAATCAAAGAGATGTTCGCAACTTTCTTGAAAAGGAACGTCGTTTAAAGTGTAAGGAGGGTGACGGACAAGCCTTGCACGATTACTTCGTTAGAATGCAAGCTAAAAATTCTAACTTCTACCATGCATTGGATTTGGATGATGAGTTACGTGTGCGAAATGTATTTTGGGTTGATGCGAGGAGTAGGGCAGCATACGAATCCTTTAATGATGTGATCACGTTCGACACCACATATCTAACAAACAAGTATGATATGCCATTCGCCCCTTTTATTGGAATTAATCATCATGGTGAATCTATTATACTTGGTTGTGGGTTATTGTCAAGTGAAGACACGGATTCGTTTGTGTGGATATTTAGGCAATGGTTGCAAAGTATGTGTGACATTGCTCCAAAAGCCATTATCACAGACCAATGCCAAGCAATGCAGCGGGCCATTGAAATAGTTTTTCCGGAAACTGTTCATCGTTGGTGTATTTGGCATATTACGATGAAGTTGCCAGTGAAGCTTGCTGGATTGGAAGCTTATCAAGATATAAAGCACTATTTGCTTAAAGCCGTGCATGATTCAATGACAGTGGAAGAGTTTGAAGAAAAATGGAATCATACCATCACTTTGCATCATCTTGAGGAGAATGAGTGGTTGGCCAAGTTATATGAGGAACGGGAGCGATGGGTTCCCGCATTTCTCAATTCCAATTTCTTTGCAGGAATGTCGTCAACCCAACGTTCGGAATCAATTAATGCCTTTTTTGATGGTTACGTACATAGCTCTACAACTTTAAAAGTATTTATGGAGCAATTCAAGAAGGCAATGCGGAATAAGGTTGAAAAAGAGATTTTATCAGATTTTGAGTGTTTCAAAGGCAAGCTGGAGTGTTCATCATCATCTCCTATGGAAAAACAGTTCCAAGAAGCTTACACCCATGAGATTTTTAAGCGGGTGCAACTAGAATTTGCTGGGAGACAAGGTTGTATAGTAAATGAGCTTGTTAGAGGTAGTGATGAAGTCAAATACAAGATTGAAGATGAAGCATGCCCAGGGAAGCTTTTTGAAGTGAGATTCAATAGCTCTGAATGCTTGGTTGGCTGTGTATGTCGCATGTTGAGTTTAGGGGGATATTATGTAGGCATGCATTATTTGTGCTTTCCCAGCAACGTGTGACTATACTCCCTGACAGGTATATACTAGACAGGTGGAGAAAGAATATCAAAAGAAAACACACTTACGTCTCCACTTGTACAGATGATGTACAACATAACCCTGTCTTGGAAAGGTACGAGAAGTTACATAGACTAGCAGTCGGTGTGCTTGAGATAGGGGCTGAGTCTGTAGAGAATTTTAATGTTCTAGAAAAGTTGTTAATTGATTTGAAAGACAACTTTTCTCGTTCATGTGATAAACAACCCTCGTCTCAGAGAAAGAATAGTGTTGGAGCTGCTCCTGATGTTGTTAGGACTGAAGTTGTAAGGAGTCCTACGGTTGTGAAGCGTAAGGGTCGACCTAGGATGAAACGGCTAAAGTCATCAATGGAGGAAGCGGTTTCAAAACCAAAGAAGAAAAGGAACAATGCCGCTGCTAGGAATCTTGCTCATTCAACATCAACTACTGGGGTACATAATTAAAAGACCACACTTCTTTTAATATCCTATTCTATTATTGTTTATTAATTTTGGTTTAATTGTGATTGGATGGCCTAGGTTGGAGGTAGTGCTTATGGAGATTGCTCTACATCAAACATGGTAAGTATAGGTGATTTGCACTGTTATTATTCATATGTAGCAAAGATGTTATTTTGGGGCTTATGATTGAATATATATATATATATTTTTTGTATTGTAGGAATATCCAGTGTCCATGCCACATTCAAATGATGGAGTTATACACTTAACAAATCCAATGCCTTCCCAGAGTTTTGTGTCTGAGGTAAAGATATTTGTAATGTGGAAAAATTGGTTATTAAATCCTATTTATTGCATACTTATTGTACCATGTTTTCTTTTACAGTCAATGTCACAGACTCAAGCTCATGGAAACGAAGACCAAGCCTTAAACCTTCCTTGATTAGATATATGTAAATATATTTTTTTTTTTTGTTAAACGATCCTCCTTTTTTTGTATTACGGAAGGATGCGTTGGTAGTTAGTTTTTTTGTATCATGGAAGGATCCGTCTCAATCTTGTATATCCTCAGCGTTGTTGTTTTTGCAAGAGGAAAGAGAAAGTGTAGGCTCCTTTCATTTCATTAATATACACCCATTGATTGTATTGTTTTTAGCTAAAGTGGATAATTAATGTATTTTGTCGTTCCAATCAATGATAATGGAAGTGCATACGTATTTGAGTTATTGCTAGTGGGTTATTCTAAGTTTTTTATGTATTCAGGTCATGGTGAATTTCATAAATATAGTAATTTTATTAAAGTTATGTTAGTGGTATACTTTGAACCAAGTTTGCAGAAATTGGCTAAGTTAAAACAGGTTTCTAGGTAAAGGCAGGTTTCTGGGTAATATGGTACCATGCACCAAGTTTGTAGAAAGTGTGGACAATTTTGTCCACACTTTAACAAAATTGTCCACACTTTCAGGCCAATATGAACACTGTTCACATAGACTGTTCACGTTACTACTCACATATACTGTTCACGTATACTGTTTACCATGCTCTTCAAGTGTGGACAATTTTGTCCACACTTTGTTCAAATTGTCCACACTTTTTTGTGAAAGAGTTTACTGTTCACATAAAATACTGTTTACGTATCTCACAGAAAGTGTGGACAAAATTGTCCACACTTTGTTCAAATTGTCCACACTTTTATCAGAAAGAGTTCACTGTTCACGTAAAACACTGTTTACGTATCTAACAGAAAGTGTGGACAAACTTGTCCACACTTTTATCAAATTGTCCACACTTTCTGGGGATGAATTTTACTGTTCACGTGACTGTTTAGTGTTCTAACGTGCATCAAATTGCATGAATTTGCATGGCCATTGCAAGAAAATATAAACATTAATGTCCACACATTGATGCAAATTGTTCACAATTTCTGGGCAGACTTAAATGTTAAAATAAACATTTTTCTGGTACACAACACATTTCAATGAATACATTTCACTACATTCATTCATTCACATTCATTCAAATAAGCTTCCTCATTCATTCAACCAAATATTGTCTAATTACAAAAAGTGGTAATGACTACACTACACATTTATTGAATTTGATACCATAATACAACAATAAGGCCCACAATTACAACAAGTCCTATTGTTAACAACTTCTTCAACGATTGGATGTCATCACGATGTACTGGTTGGACCATATCACGCATGCCACGCATCTCTGACTGAAATTGATGCAAGTCCAGTAACAGTTGTGATGCATCAAGCAATTGTGATGCATCAACCATGGATTTAGAACTGGTTGCTTGTGATATCTCTTCCATTCTTTCACAGCCAGCTCGTTGGTTGATGGGCAAACACCAAGAAAAGAAACCGCATCGGTTGGCAGCACAACAATAATACAATTTGTTTTTGTTTAAACTTGATTCTGAAATCCTAACTGATGCTCTTTTGCCACAAACACAGTCTAAATTTCTAAATCTCAGCCCATCTCTAATTGCACTATTTACTGATGAGGAAGACATCTTTGCTGCAAAGGTATTAAAATATGAATTTATATTATTAGGTTATTAAAAAATCATATAATATATTAGTTTATGTAAAAAAGCTTAGGGTTTTGAATATTAAGGGTTTGAATTTAAGTTTTTTTTTTTTTTTTTTGATAAAAATATTATTTAAGTTGAATAAAACATAATTAGGGTTTTGAATATTAAAATTTTCAATGTGATTTAATTTGAATAGAATATGATGTAATTAGGGTTTTGAATATTAACCTTAGATTTGAGAAATGAAATTAATAACAGAGAGAGAGAGAGAGAGAGAGAGAGAGAGAGCATACCGTCCTGAAGGATTCACAAAGTTGATTGAACAAATAAAGAGGAAAATTGAAAACAACCAGCACCCCCACCAAATTTTGGTCACAACCCAGTAAAATTTGGTCACAGCCCAGTAACAAAATCACATCCTACTGTTCAGACACCTAACACGCAGTGAAGATGGAGTGAGATTGAGAAGTCTGAAGATGGAGTGAGATTGAGAAGTCTTGTAAGCATTTAATGCTCTCTGCCAACCCAAAGACAGCAAACCCGAAAAGAGAATGGAAGAAAGATTAAGAAAACATAGAGGCAGACAGCTAAGAAGAAGAAGGAAGTTCGGGTTTTGTAGCTGAAACAACTTGAGGGGGTTTTGTAGCTGAAACAACTTGAGGACTCTACCTTCTAGCCGAAGAACACAGCAGCATGGACGTGCAGCTCGAAGAAGAGGACAGTTCAGGTGATGGGATTGCCAAAAAGTGTGTTTAGAAGATATCACATCAGCCCGTGTTTAACCAGCTAAGATTGGGCTGGCTGGCTGTTAGAGTGATACTGTTCAGAGTATGTCCATGCCATGTAATGAGAGAAGTTGATTTAATGTTTTTTTTATTTAATGGACCCATATTGATGTGTCCTTGTGTTCAGAAGATCACATCTTCTGTTCAGAAAATCATATAAAGCCGTGTTTAATAACGTGTACTGTGTAAAAAATCTGCTCCAAACTAGAAGTATTTGCCGTGTAATAACAAACAAATTTCTAGTTCAATTGCAATGCAAATTTGCATTTAGATTTAGTATTGTGTGTTGATTTAATATTTTATTTATTTATAAAATTTAATGGATAAGATTAAAAGTGAATGTTGAAACTTTTAATCTTAACCATTCAAGTCATACAAGAATTATGAATACATTTTATATGTTTAAAAATGTATTTTATTTATTTATAAAATTTGATCTTAACAAACAAATTGTTTAAAAAACTTTGCTGGTATTAATACAGTTCATACAAGAATTATGAATACATTTTATATGGTTTGCTTTTGTGGCTATAAACACAATTTTATGTTAGTATTATAAAAAGAACATTAGTATAAGATACATTTAATAATTATTGACAAAAGTTGCATTAAATTTGTTATAAAGATTTCGCAGAAATTTGTAACATTTAATAATTATTGAGAAAAATTGTAAATATTCATTCAAATATTATTATTAATAAAAATATTGCAAATAATACAGTTAATAATTATTGACATCAAATGTAAAAAATAAATTAAGAAAATGTGACTTCAAAAAGTATGTATAACTTAGATTCAGAAGTTGTAATTTTAAAATACGTGAAAAAAATGTATTCAGAATGAGAAAATGAAAAAATATTTTGAAAAAAATGTACAATAATGTATTTTGCGTATGTTAAATTCAGAAATTGTAATAATCATGGTTGAATATGTTAGATCAATATTTGTTGTTAACTAATTTATGAATTTCTTCATTACAATATATAACTTTTTTTAAAAATGATAAAATGTTAACTTCAATTAAAATGGAACTTTAGAAAGTATTCTTAACTTATACAAGTAATATAATGTAATTTAGCAAAAATAATAATAACATAACAATTTTTTTGATATTATGCATAGAGTATATTTGGAAAACATTAGTCATCTTAGTCATCCACCTCTTCCCCATTAGAATAACCTCCTATCATGTGTCGTCATCATCGATTATATCTTATATATTCAATGGTTAAGTTATAGTTAGCTACAAGGAAAGGTATAGATCGTGTGTTGGTCTCTTCCTCGAATCAACCCTAACCGTACCATCCGCTATAGATCGGTTGTTAATTGGAACCATAAGAAATATCCAACACTTTCCTGTTTGGATCAGATTTGCTGTTCACATAGAAGATGACCATTAGTATACTGTCGTATACTTTAACTATACGGGTTTGTTCAAAAACATATATGGTGAGCCAGAACGAAGTAGTACTAGTGTATAGACAATTCTTAGTTATATAGTACTGTATGGAGCATTACTATATGGATAATTCTAAGTAGAAAAACATTACAATTTGTTGTTTAAATATGTTACTCAAATGTAATCGTAGTACCAAGGTGGTTATCAAATGTAAACACAAATACCAATAACATTGTATGACATACGTTTTTAATACGTTAGTTTGTATAATTAAATTACATAAAATATCAATGTTACTTTTTGATAACTAAGATCTAAATTATTGAATTCCAATGTTCTACTTATATTTTTTGAATTTTAATATTTTTATTATAATTTTTTAATTTTTTGTCTTTACTGATTTTAATATAAAAAAGTTATTAGATCTTATT
>BKZX01018131.1:0-12833 GCA_014362285.1 Fagus crenata
TTACAACTGATTACATGAGTAATCTATCATGCTTTAACATTTTGGAAAGCTATATAATGTGAAGGTCTTTGTGAATGAACAATTGATGACATTTTCCATTTAGTCTTTTAATTTACATTTATCCAATGTTTCAATGAACTTAGGATTTCCAATTCCTTTAGATTTATTCTCCATATTTAACCAAGTAATCTGTACTTTAAATCTTTGGACATGAGGGTTGGCTTTAATTGTTTGTAACTAAGTACAATGTAATTACTTCACATGCAGTTTTGTTTGAGAAGTGGGGAATCAACACAACATCTAGCATTTGTGGCCATGCGAGCTTGTGAGGTGCATGACTTGTGACACACCTTTTACCTCCCCGCCTCAACATAATTAACAAGTTAGCACTCTTGGTGGTAGAGTTTGAGTAAATGTACCTTCCCATGTGCTTGCTGTCTGTTTTAGAGGGTGATACAAGATTCAATGAGAATTGAGAAGCAAAGGAGTTTTTTTTTTTTTTTCCTGCACTAACGTTTTCATATGGGTTGGCATGTGTGTACATTATAAACAACGTTTTCATGAGGATTTGGAAGTTGTTTGGAGGAAATGGCGGATAATTCCTACTTCTGGCCTTCCTGTTACCTAAGCAGCAGAAATTACATTAGATTTTAAGTTTGACTATTGTAGTACTTGAGTACTTGTAACAACAAAAAAATTTGGAAAGACACCAAGTCTTCTACATATAAGAGTCTTGTATGGCTTTTTGTAAGGGAAAAAGACATCTTTATCTGTAAATTTTGTAATGTATTATGAAATTGAACTGAAAGAAAGATGGCCAATTCTAATACTATGTGGGAAGGCATTGGGTAGAACCTCTTTTTTCAGAAATGACTTGGATCTTTTCTTTTTTTTTTCCAACAAAACCGCTATTTAATTGCACCATTGTTTTAATAAGGCACCTGATCATGAAAGAGGCATAATTGTATATTCTGCACTTTTGTTTTAACCAAACCACTCATAATTTATGATACGTCATTGTTACTAGAAGATATATTGAGCAATCAGAATATTTCCCTAATGACTTGTAGTCACTAGATAAATCAAAGTATCAAAAAAGAGGCAAAAACTGTCTTTACTGTTCTAATGGATTGCTAAAGTAATTCCAAACTTCTTGATGTTCCAACTAAATGCCCTTATAATTCACAAATGTGGTTTAGCTAGTTGCCAACCTACACTCAACATCAAATACAAGAGAACCAACAAGATATACATAGACCAATGACAAATTGACAAAGTTTGTATATCAAACCCCAAACCATTTCTAGCTAACCATGCTTGTTGCTTAGAATTGTGGACAATTTTTTCCTCCATTTTCTTCTTTCTGCTCACTTGTTGCTTAAGATGTACAAATTATATTTGTTTATATCAAGAGCTCCCCTCAAAGGTCCAATTTTGAAGTTAACCAAGCACATACTTCATCCATCTCTTCAAGTATGACGTAACAACCAAGCCTGTAGTTCATAGTCAAAAGATAGATTTTTTAGAAAAATGCTTTTAGAAACTTGATCTTAGTTGTATTGCAGGCAAGCCTTGATGAATTGTTAATTGGTTGAGATTAGACAACCTTCTCAATCCAATTCGTATCTCTAACAAAATAGGTGCTGCATCAGTTCCTCACGATTCCAGTTCTTAGAGTTAGGTGCCTATAATTTCAGCTCCTTGTCAATGAAGAACCCTGTAAAGGCAAATCAACCCACATTAATTGCATATGACAAAAAATTCTGAATACCTTTGTCATGACTCTTGACTAAGAAAAATGGGCAAGGATCCAGGATGCCATGTAGCTTCAGCCATTCCTTAATTATAACTTGGTAGGCAAGATCATGGAAAGAATATAACTCATAACTATAGGTATCAACTACATTGCAAATGAAACAGTGTAAAATTGAGATGAGTAGGGCAGATTGTATGGATCCAAACTTTGAAAAAGGAAACCAGCCACTTAGCTACTAGACTACTTCACCTTCCAACCAAATAGCTACAAAATATTCTACCAAAAGTACCTCATCAACAACCACTACTGGCAACATGGAGCTCCCATCTTTGTCAACACTGGCAATGAGGGTGATATCGAATGGTTTGCTACTAACACTGGCTTCTTGCTGGACATTGCTCCCAAGTTCCGAGGTCTCTTTAGTTTTATCGAAGCAATGTTTCCAATAAAACAAAAAACACTTTGTGACTGATTCTCATAATATGGTTGTTAAGTACACTATTTGGTTATTCTTAGAAAACATGAAGTCACTAGTGTTAATGAAACACAAAAAAAATAAAAATAAAAATAAAAAATAAAATAAAATAAAAATAAATTATGGGTGTTAGTCAAAGCACAAAATCACTATCTAGGTGTTCATCAAAATACCAAATATATATATATATATATATATGTATATATATATATATTATAGAAAAAAAGATTTCTTAAATTTTTAATGTTATGGGTCTAGCTATAATGGGTTTGTCTCAATGTGATTTTTTCAACATAGATATCATCAGAAAATACAACAAGAAGTCTAAACAAATTGAATCTCTATGAAGCATTTCAACAAACACTTTCTATGCTAGTAAATAAGAACAAAAGTGGGGATATTATTAAAACTTCACTGGTTTAGACCTTGCTTGTTAGGATCTGATTTGTACTAGGTGTCAAAACAAAGGAGCGTGGAAGTGTTGCCAATGTTGCGGTGGAAGGAGGAGGCAGCCCAATGGTGGTGACGATGAACAGGTTCTTGGAGATCCTTATTTGATTTGTCAAATAAGAAGATTTTCAAATTTCAAAATCTTTTTTTTTTTTTTCAAATAAAACGCAAACTTGATAATGAAAAAGTAGGAAAGAGTGAAGAATTACATGATGGGCAAGGAAGCGATTGATCTCTGATTGTTGTTGATGAGCTTGGAGGATAATGTCTTGGTTAAGAAAAGATGGGAAGGGCTTCGGAGATTTGTTATCAGTAAAGAGAGAGATTTCCTCCAAAAGAAAAAAATGGAATTTGAAAAGCTTCTTGTTGAAAATTTTTATCAACCCGCCCAATTCCCATATCAAAATTTGAATCTGGTTAGAGAATGAGATTTTATTTTTTTATTTTTGGATGAAAAGGTAGAACGGAGAATAATGGACATTAGAATGTGTAGGTTTATTGGAATGATGTGGCATACAAGCTTATGTCATCCATTTTTAATGAGGTGTTGAATTTCTATTGGTTGGGAGTACAAGGTCAGCAAGTTGACCTTGTAGTATGGGACTATGCTATAATTTCTTGGAAAGTATGTACTATAACATTGTAGTTTGTGCTATTAATTTGATCCCAAAATCAAAGAAACGAATTAAAAACTGTTATTATATAAAATATATATTACTTGTATCTGCACAGTTACGTATGCTACAACTTTAAGATTGCAAACCCAAGTGTAGGTTGTCGTGAAGTAATAATTTCTCGGAAGTCCAAGTGTCGAACCACAGGGATTGGTAGGACAAAGAACACTGTTAAAATAAAATAAAGAAAGATCAATAATAGTTGAGATGGTTGAGTGATTTTTGTAGAACACAACAGAACGTGTAAAAGAAATAATATTTATGAGAAATACTAAGGCATTGGAGATCCACTTTTAACAAAACTATAACAGTTATTCTCCAACCTATTTTATAACTCAATTGAGAATCAACTAAATAGTGTTCTCAATTGAAAAATAGAGTAATAATTATATCAAAATATATGACCAAAAGATTAATCTTATTGATTGATTTAACTTTGAAAGACTGGCTATTTGATTCGCAGGGAATTCCAAGCATTAATTGTACCCATGGTTAATAATGAATCAAGGAATTTTACAGAATAAAAACCTTTTAAGATTAAATGAAACAATCAATTAGAAAAGATTATAGATTAAAAATCATAGAAGATTGAAGAATAAATACTACAATTTCATTCAAAGTTTCACCCCTAGCCTTAGCTAGGGCGATTAGCTGCTCATAATGTAGCACAAATAATTCAAATTAAATAAGCTAATCATCCTCTAAAACAAACTGAAAATAAAAAATAAAGAAGAACTGAGAATAGAAGTAGAAACCGCCTCCCAAACGCTGTTCGGACTGTGTTGCTGACTATCTTCTTCGCCCAACTGCCAGAAAAAAAAGCCCCTAGCCCTCATCTTTTCTCACTATGTTGCTGTCCTAAAAGCCCAAAAAGATGATGATGTAAAACCTTCTTCCTTTCTTCCTTTTATTCCAGCTGCTCATCGCGAAAATCTCTTCCCTTTTTTTTTTTTTTTTCTTCTCATTTTTCTGCCGGTTCTCTCTTCCTTCTTTTTCTCTTCTTTCCTTTTTCTGCTCTGCTGCTGCTGCCTCCTTTTTCTCTGCTTTTTCTTTCTTTTTTCTACTCTGTTGCTGCCTCCTTTTTCTCTGCTGCTTCTTTCCTTTTTCTGCTCCTAGCCAGCTAATGTCTTCTAAAAGGGAATGAAATCATATCAATTTCCATAATTCCCCCTTTGTCCCTCTTTTCTCCTTCTTTTGTTCATGCTGCCAGCTATTGTTTTAGTCTCCAAAAGGAAATTATAACAAATCCCTTAATTTCCATCTTGTCCTCCATCTTTTGTATTGTCGCTGATTCTTCACATATAGGTTATAGAAATAACCTATTTGTCTTTCTTTCTTTGGCCCATGTTTGTTTCTTTGGCCCATGTTAACTTGTATGGGCTCTCCTTTTTTTTTTTTTTTTTTTTTTTCAAACACAGCAGACCACCCCGTCTGCTTTTCTCTTTATGTGCACAACACATTAAAATTTGCATCAATCAATTAAATATAAATGAGGCATGAAGAATTTTTTATTGAAATAATACACGTAAAGTAATATTTTTCATGCTATGTAATGGTGTGAAAGAATTATCATAATTTATGTGTAATTGACAAGTAAATGCAAGAAAAATTCCATTAAAGCCATATAAAAAATAAGGTTAATGAGTCATTATTCATGACTCATCACACCCCTCAACCTAAATTTTGCTAGTCCCTGGCAAAACTTAAAAAAAAAAAAAAATTCTAGCTACACCATTTTCGCTGGTACTCTCGATTGCATTTAGCATATGCAACAAGCCTTTAAACCCCTAGGTGTCCCTAGTGGATGAGTTATAATCTCGTGAGGGCTTACCAAAACGATACCCACAAACGTTTTGTTACTTCACAAATATGCTCAGTCTTGACTTTGAATTAAACAAATGCCAACTATGTTTTTAATGAGAATAAAATATCACAAAACAATGATTCTCAGTTATTAGTAAGCTTAAAATAACAACCCCATCTTCAAAATTTTTAGGAAATCCAAACTAAGTCCAAATCACTTATAATCAAATAGTAGAACGCCACAAGTCTCCTTTGGTGTAAAGTGAAATAACACATAATCATGGGGTTTCAAAATAATTCCAATATAAATGATCCAATGCTCTAGAATTCATTGGAATCCTTATTAGATGAACTAACCAAGGCATAGACAGCAACAAAGGCAAATTTTTTTTTGACACGTGTGGACTGTGCAATGTTTAACTCCCTTAAGCTTTCTAATTGACCCATGTATAGAGTGTTAGACCAATGACTCCCAAACCAGATGGGTTTAGGGCATTAGGTGTAGAGACACCTCTATGGGCTTACTAACTCGAGTCAACAAGGCTATAAAGTTAAACTAGCCACACACAACAATGTCTAACTCCCTTAAGCTTTCTAATTGACCTATTTATCAAGCGTTAGACCAGTGACTCCCAAACCAGATGGCTTTAGGGCACTAGGTGTAGAAACACCCCTATGAGCTTACTAACTCGAGTAAAAAAGGCTACGAAGTTAAACTAGCTACACACAACATTAACCAATTCAAGCTTTTTATTTATTTATTTTTTTGGAGTACTAGTACCATGCCAAAGTTACTCAACTAAAAAGTCAACCAACTAATCTTAAGATGCTAAAAACATGAATATTTGGTTTCAAATTTCATACCCCACAAACCATATGCTAGTGCGCTTATGCCAAGTTTCAAAGTGTAACAAGTATCAAAGGACAAAATTCAGATTTCCTAATCAAATGATCATTTGTTCATATGTTTAAGCTTGTTAATGAAATTCGAATCAAAGTTAAAGTTCAACAACATTCTCAAAAATAACACAACCAAGCATTCATACTCAACATAATCACCGACTAAGTCAAGACATCATTGCACAAAATCAAGGCATTCAAATTTTATATATATATATACAAAAGTGGTTCCACTGCAACTTCAAAAAAAAAAAAAAAAATCAAAACAGCCAATGATACTACACCCCCCAACCTTAAACATTGTCTTCAATGTGAAAAAAAATGCATATGGGAGATCATGAGAGACATGCTAATAGAAGTAAGGCACAAAGAAAGGGAAAGAAGGCACCTGGACAATGATGAATCTCCAAAGCTATTTTCTGCAATTTGTTAGAAACCACAAGACCAAGAAGAAAAAAGAAAAGAAAAACAAAATAAAAACCACTAGTATACATGGTCATTAGAGCATACCAATCAATCTTGATAGACTGGGTCTTCCAGAGGAGTGGACTCTACCTCTGGAATATAGTTTTCCAAGAATAGTTTAAGACGTTGTCCATTAACCTTGAAAATATTACCATTCTGTGGGTTCTCAATTTCTACAGTCCCATAAGGATAAACATTTTTAATAACAAAGGGACCAGTCCATCTTGATCTAAGCTTTCCAGGAAACAGATGCAATCTCGAATTATACAATAGAACTTTTTGTGAAGGTTCAAAAGATTTTCTAAGAATGTTTTTGTCATGAAATACCTTCATTCGTTCCTCGTAAATTCGAGAATGTTCATAAGCCTCATTTCGGATTTCTTCTAACTCATTAAGTTGGAGTTTGTGAAGCGAGCTAGCTTTGTCCAAGTTAAAATTAAATTGCTTTATTGCCCAATAAACTTTATGTTCCAATTCCAGAGGAAAGTGACAAGCTTTTCCAAAAACAAGTCTATAAGGTGACATACCAATCGGGGTTTTAAAAGCAGTACGGTATGCCCAAAGCGCTTCAGTTAGTCGTAAAGACCAATCTTTGCGATTCGGGTTAACCATTTTTTCCAAGATCTGTTTAATTTCCCGATTTGATACCTCAACTTGTCCACTTGTTTGTGGGTGATAGGCGGTAGCAACTTTATGGGTAATTCCATATTTTCGCATCAATGCCTCAAAAGGCCTATTACAAAAATGTTTACCGCCATCATTGATAATGGCTCGAGGCGTTCCAATTCCAAATCTAGAAAAAATATTTTCTTTTAAAAATTTCAAAACAGTTTTATGATCATTTTTTTTTACAAGGACCTGCCTCAATCCATTTGGATACATAATCAACAGCTACCAAAATATACAAATTCCCAAAAGAAGAGGGGAATGGTCCCATGAAATCGATGCCCCAACAATCAAATATTTCAATAATCAAAATTGGGTTTAGAGGCATCATATTTCGACGGGTAATTCCTCCTAACTTTTGACAACGCTCACACGCTTTGCAAAACTCATGGGTGTCCTTAAAAAGAGAAGGTCAATAAAAACCACACTGCAAAATTTTTGCAGCTGTTTTCTTGGCAGAAAAATGACCACCACATGCCTCCGAATGACAAAAGGAGATGACACTAGAGAATTCATTATTGGGCACACATCTCCTAATAATCTGATCCGGGCAGTATTTAAAAAGATAAGGGTCATGCCAAAAGAAATTCCTTACCTCAACAAAAAATTTCTTCTTGTCTTGTGCAGTCCGATGAGATGGGATTTGCCCTGTAACAAGAAAATTAACAATGTTAGCAAACCAAGGTAAATAAAAAATATTAAAGAGTTGCTCATCCGGGAAAGTGTCCTTGATCGGCATTGTCTCCAAGGAATCTTCGACTACAAGTCTAGACAAGTGGTCAGCTACTACATTTTCTACTCCCTTCTTATCTTTCATGGAAAGATTAAATTCTTGGAGCAGGAGGATCCACCTAAATCAATCTAGCCTTTGCATCCTTCTTGGTAAGAAGGTATTTTAAAGCTGCATTGTCAGTGAAAACAACAATAAGTGATCCTACCAAATAAGCCCGAAATTTATCCAAAACAAATACTACTACAAGTAATTCCTTTTCAGTTGTGGAATAATTAATTTGAGCACTATCTAAGGTCTTACTTGCATAGTAAATAACATTGGGCTTTTTATCCTTACGTTGCCCCAAAACAGCCCCAACTACATAGTCACTGGCATCACACATAATTTCAAAGGGCAAACTCCAATCAGGTGGTTGTATAATAGGGGCAGAGGTAAGTGTGCCTTTTAGCTTTTCAAAAGCCTCTTCGCAAGCCTCAGTCCATTCAAAAAGAGTGTCCTTTGATAGGAGGTTACATAATGGTCTAGATATAACACTAAAGTCTTTAATAAACCTCCTATAAAATCCAACATGTCCTAAAAATGATCTAATATCCTTAATGGTCTTTGGGGTGGGAAATTTGGATATCAATTCAATTTTAGACTTATCCACTTCTATTCCTTGAGAGGAGACAATGTGACCAAGAACAATTCCTTTTGAGACCATGAAGTGGCACTTCTCCCAATTTAGCACAAGGTTCTTCTCTTCACACCTGATCAAGACTTTCTGCAAGTTAGATAAACAATCATCAAATGAATCACCAAAAACAGAAAAGTCATCCATAAAGACTTCAAGAAAGCGTTCCACCATATCACTAAAGAGACTAAGCATACATCTTTGGAACGTGGCTGGGGCATTAAACAATCCAAATGGCATCCTTCGATAAGCAAAGGTACCAAAGGGACATGTAAAAGTGGTTTTTTCTTGATCCTCAAGTGCAATTTCTATTTGGTTGTACCCAGAGTACCCATCTAGAAAATAGTAATACTCATGTCCAGCTACCCTCTCTAGGATTTGGTCCATAAAAGGCAAAGGGAAGTGGTCTTTCCTAGTCACTGAATTAAGTTTCCTATAGTCAATGCACACACGCCAACCAGTAGTAACTCTAGTTGGGATTAATTCATTATTTTCGTTCTCGACTACAGTAACTCCAGATTTTTTAGGTACTACTTGGGTAAGGCTCAACCATTTACTATCAGAAATAGGGTAGATGATCCCTCCATCCAATAACTTAAGAACTTTAGCCCTCACAACCTCTTTCATATTAGGATTTAGCCTACGCTACATCTCCCTAGAAGGTTTTACATTGTCTTCTAAGTAAATTCTATGGGTACATATCAAGGGACTAATTCCCTTGATTTTAGCAATGGTCCATCCTATTGCACCTTTGTGCATTCTCAAAATTTTCAGCAACTTACTCTCTTGCTCATCATTAAGTTTAGAAGATATTACCACTGGAAAAGTTTCCTCTTGCCCTAAAAATGCATAGTTGAGTTCAACGGGCAGCGGCTTCAATTCAAGCTTGGGTGCTTCAACACTTGATAGCATTAGCATAATATTGCAGGGTGGTAGCTCCTCAAACTTCGGCCTCCATGCATTCACCTCTAGTACCTATGAAGAGTTCAACACGGAACAAATATGTGCTACTTCAGAATCCTCATCATCATCAAAATCCAAAGAATTGTCTAAGCAAAACTCTAAAGGATCAGAAAAACATGTGAGATTAAATTGATCCTACACAAGTGTTTCAATTAAATTAACTTCATGAAACCCATCATCATCCCCTGGTTGTTTGCAAATATTAAAAATGTTTATTTCCAAAGTCATATTGCCAAAAGAAAGTTTCATTACACCATTCCTACAGTTAATCCAAGCATTTGAGGTTGCAAGGAATGGGCGACCTAGAATGATAGGAATTTGAATGCCTACATTTGAAACAGGATGAGTGTCCAAAACAATAAAATCAATTGGAAAGTAGAATTTATCTATTTGAACTAACACATCTTCAACAATTTCCCTTGGTGTTTTCACAGAATGGTCTGCAAGCTGAAGTATTATTCCTGTTGGTTTAAGCTCACCTAGGCCTAACTATTCATACACCGAATAAGGTAAAAGGTTTACACTAGCCCCAAGGTCAAGCAAAGCTTTCTTTATCCTGAAATTTCCAATCACACATGAAATTGTTAGACAACCGGGATCCTTATACTTAGGCGGGGTATTATGCTGAATGATGGCACTCACTTGTTCACATAAAAAGGCCTTCTTTTGTACATTAAGCTTATGCTTAACTGTACACAAATCTTTCAAAATTTTGGCATATGATGGAATCTGTTTTATTGCATCTAACAGAGGGATATTGATCTTCACTTGCTTAAGAATTTCAAAAATCTCAGAATTTTGGCTTAACTTTTGAGGTGGTTGCAATCTTTGGGGGAATGAAGCAGGAATGGAACATTTCACAGCCTCACTGAACTCAGACTTGTCAAGCTTATCATCACTCTTTGGTTTTGAAAATTCCTCAAGCTTTTGGGCCTTCGTTGGAATAGTTTTATCAATAACTTTTCCACTACGAAGAGTGGTGATAGACTTGACATGTTCATGTTGTGTTCTAGAAGCACTAGAACCACTCACACCAAACTGACCTTGAGGATTTGGTTGTGGTTGAGCTGGAAACTTACCTTTTTCCTGTGTGCTCAATGAAGTGGTCAATTTAGTGAGAGTGCTTCTAATGTCATTTAGGGCCTGTGATGTTTGACTATTGATGGTGGATTGCCCTTGCATGAATGTTTGCAATGTGTCCTCAATTGTCCTCTTATGTGGAGGATTATAAGTAACAGAGTTTGAGGGCCCTTGAGGTGGTGGTGCATTATTTTCATTTCTCCAACTAAAATTGGGGTGATTCCTCCACCCCAGATTATATGTTTCAGAATATGGAAATTGAAAAGGCTTCTTGTAAGTGTTCATGGCATTTGCTTAATCATGTAACACTTCTTTAAAAGCAGGAATTGTTGGACACTCATGTGTTACGTGTCCCATGATCTCACAAATACCACAAACTTCCTCTTTTTGCACAGGTGTGATTTCATTAACTTTCCTTAATTCCATGGACTCTACTTTTCTAGCCAAACTGGCTATCCTAGCATTCAAATCATCCTCTTCCCTAAGGTAATGCCTACCCCCACTAGATGTGGTGGAAGGCTTGGTCTTACTTGAATTTTCAAAAGGGGCACTGGGGTCCCAAGATTGGGCATTCTTAGCTAGTTGGTCAAAGTATTGCCAAGCCTCAATAAGGTCTTTATTCAAAAATGCACCATTGCACATCATTTCTACAAATTGGCGAATTCGGGGCTTCAAACCCTCATAGAAAAAGTTAATGGCATGCCAACTTTCATAGCTATGATGTGGGCAGGAGTTTAATAAATCTTTAAAGCGTTCCCAACATTGATAAAAAGTCTCATTTTCTTTTTGATAAAATTCATGATTTGTCTCTTAAGAGCATTAGTCCTATGAATTGGAAAGAATTTTTTTAAAAATTCAGTTTGCATCTCTTGCCATGTGCCCACTGACCTACGTCTCAAAGAATTAAGCCAAGTCTTTGCTTTCTCTTTTAGGGAAAAAGGAAATAATTTCAGCCTAACTATTTCTTCATTACAGGTTTGGTCATGAAAAGTGGCACATACTTCATCAAATTCTTTTATGTGCAAATAAGGATTTTCAGATTCTATACCATGGAATTTAGGAAGCAATGGAATCATACCTGGTTTAAAATTAAAATTATTAGCTTGTAGAGGAAAAACAATACAAGAAGGAGCACTATTTCGAGGAGGTTGCAAATATTCACGCAAGGTCCGCATAGGTGGGTCATTAGGTGGGTCATTTGGACGCTCAATCCTAATCTCATTTTCATTATCCCCGTGATCACCACCATTATCCTCCATGGTGTTAAGTATATGAGAGTGTACAAGAGAATCAAATAGATTATCAAAGCAAGGTTCAAATTTAGTTTTTATCAAATGACCACTTTGATCACGATACCAAGCAATCATACACCAGCAATAGAATATAAGAGATAAAGGATGGAATGAGTTTATCAGATTTTCGAAGAATCGCAAATCAAAGCAAACCTCTGTTGCTCTTTGTCAACGCTACAATCCCCGACAACGGTGCCAAAAACTTTTTACAACTTTAAGATTGCAAACTCAAGTGCAGGTTGTCGCGAAGTAATAATTTTTTGGAAGTCCGAGTGTCGAACCACAGGGATTGGTGGGATAAAGAACACTATTAAAATAAAATATAGAAAGATCAATAATAGTTGAGATGGTTGAGTGATTTTGTAGAACACAACATAACGTGTAAAAGAAATAATATTTATGAGAAATACTAAGGCATTGGGGATCCACTTTTAACAAAACTATAACACTTATTCTCCAACCTATTTTATAACTCAATTGAGAATCAACTAAATAGTGTTCTCAACTGGAAAATAGAGCAATAATTATATCAAAATATATGACCAAAAGATTAATCTTTTAATTGATTGATTCAACTTTGAAAGATTGACTATTTGATTTGCAGGGAATTTCAAGTATTAATTGTACCCATGGTTAACAATGAATCAAAGAATTTTACAGAATAAAAACCTTTTAAGATTAAATGAAACAATCAATTAGAAAAGATTATAGATTAAAAACCATAGAAGATTGAAGAATAAATACTACAATTTCATTCAAAGTTTCACCCCTAGCCTGAGCTAGGGCGATTAGCTGCTCATAATGTAGCACAAATAATTCAAAATAAATAAGCTAATCATCCTCTAAAACAAACTGAAAATAAAAAATAAAGAAGAACTGAGAATAGAAGTAGAAACCGCCTCC
>BKZX01018141.1:0-14966 GCA_014362285.1 Fagus crenata
CCCCTAGAATTGTACGTAGAACCTTGATCCAATCTTCCTCACAAACACGCAATTCTTGTAGATCTTGTAGTTCTTAGAGAGAAAATAAAGAGAAAACTAAGCTTAACATTTCAATTCAATGGATAAAAATGAAGGGAATGAGGGATACAGAGTATATAGCTCTCGGTTGCATGGTTTTCTTTGCATGCAATGCTACTATTGGCTGATCTAGATCAAGCCTCCCATTGGTTGATCTAGATCTAGCATGTACAATACCACTAAAGCACTAACAACCTAGGTACCACCGAGTATAGCATAGCCCTAATAAACTATGTACTATTCTTCAATGCATCTAGCAACTAACTTGGTACAAGCTTGAACCCAAATACAAGTGAAATTAATGCCAACTTACAATTTAGAAGCAAGAATCAAAATATAGTTCCCAAACCGGGTAGCCATGCAAGGCTTAAGCAAGGCCTAGGGTTAGGGTCAGATTGGCACGTGGAAAATGACACAGATGATTGGCATGTGAAGAGGGACGAAGTTAGGAAATTATTTTGGGGGTGAGCTGGAAGTATTAAGTAAATCTTGATTGTACGAGAGAATTTTATTTAATAAAAAAAAAGGTACACCTAGTCAGGAGGGACATAATGAATCTTACTCCTTAATGTATATTCTATACATAAACAAAAAGATCCATGCAAATCGAATACAATAGATGCTATTTAAGTTATGCCTTGCGATCCTTTAGAGAGTCAAAATCATTAATTATCGAATCTAAATTGATATTTGCAGCAAGTTCTCTTTCAATTTAGACAATCAAACAATTTGCAAGAAACTCATCTTCCATCTTATAGGAAAATGTTGTTTTTACAAGTTTCATAGCTGACAATGCTGCTCTGTCGTTGCTGTGGATATGGGGAGAGTCAACACTAAATGAACCAATCTATCAATTAAGAAATATGTTGTTCCCTTTTCTCTTTTCCATGAATATTCGACATAATTCAGTACTTGTGATGATGCTACATAACACACAGTGCGAGAGAATGGGTCAAAAAATAACTTCTTCGGCTCAGTGCAATCACGAGCGAAGTGACCAACTACTCCACAGTTAAAACACCTTGTTTTCGTCCACCTCGCTTGCCCCTTGGGCGCTTGGTGGTATTGGCTCTCTTTGGGGGTTTTCCTCCATTCTGACCTCGCTGGGGTGCTTTTTCATAACTTTTGTGCTTGGCCTGAAAGGTTTGGCACTGGCCATGTCTAGCAAAAAAGGCAGAACTCTGTCCTTGCGCCACACGGCGCTCTGCCTCAAGCTTAAGATGACATGACAAGTCCTCGAGCGTTTGAATGCTCTCATTGTGTGTCATGTTGAGCTTCATTTGTTCCCACGAGTCAGGGAGAGAACGGATCACACCCTGGATCTGCTACTCATCAGTTAGATTATTCCCAGCAGCCTTCAACTCGCGAACCATTGTTAACATTTTCCTCAGATGCTCCTGCATGGAATCACCACGTTGCATCCTGAAGGAATCAAATTTCAATGTCAGCACGCGCAGTCGAGTGACCGTGGTCCCTCCAAATTTTGCCTTCAAGGCAATCCACATGTCTTGGGCAGTACCATAGCTCTTAAACTTGCCAATAAGGTTGTTATGCATGCTGCTTAACATGGTAAAACGCGCACAACAATCCTTCTTGCGCCAGCTTTGGTATGCTTCCAAGTCTCTGCGATTCTGAGCACTGTTCCCTTGCTCAGGCTCTTCCATTGAGTTGGTCAAAGTCTCCAAGACTTCCAACTTGTCGAGAAGGCACTAGATCTTACGGTGCCAGATATCATAGTTCTTGCCATCCAATTTCTCTCCTCGATTCAAGTCAGCAACAACAGTCTTTGATGCCATCACTACATTCACACACACATGGTTCAAGACATTGTATTCAAGCAAGCATAAGAAAAAATTATACACACAATCAAACATGGCATCTCACACAAGACATAAAATTGAGACATCGCTATGCTTAGAATCATCTTCCATGCTCAAGTGTTACACTACCATGATTAATTTATTTGTTGCACAAAAATCTTCATGGGAGGGTTCAACCTCTCCACCATGGTTCCCATTAACGTCATAATATTGCATGATACCTATTTGCATTTTCCCATAATATTCTAAACTTTTAATAATTTTCTATAAATTCTTTTTTTAATCATTCATTAAATAAAATGAATATCATCGAAAAATTCAAAATGCATCCCAAAAAATCTGGAAAAATTAGAATTTCATGCTTCCTATGTCTACACACAGAATGGTTCATCCATACACAATTTTCAGATTTTCAATAATTTTCTATAAATTTTTGTTCAATTTCAAGAGACAATAAAAAAATAATAGAAAATTATATATCTCATAAAAAAATCTTGAAAATTTGTAGTTTTGTTCTTTGTGTATATATAAACATACTAGTTCATCAACCAATATTTTTCTCACATCTTTTTCAATTTTCAACAATTTTTAATTGTATACCAAGAACAATAAAAATAATTGAAAAATAAAGGAAACAATCAAATAATTCTGGAAAAATATTAGTTTTGTACATTTTGAATCTCTTAACAGATTAGAATAGCTTTCCAAATTTTTTTACAATTTTCCTCAATTTTCTATATTTAAATGCAAAATTAACAAATTTTGTATTAAATAATAGAAGTTTCAAAACATCTCACATCCCATACTAATGGGTGCTCTCAACTTCCAGAGGAGAGTACAAAAAATTGGAGGTCTAGATAGTACTGCACGTGCCACCACACGCGCGAGTGGTCATCCAAGGTTAATATTTTTATTTAAAAATAATTAATAATTATTTTTTATTACTAGAAAAATTATTAAAATTTTTATTAAAATACCCTAAAGAATTACAGTCACAATGGAGGAAATCGAAAGCCGAACAGAGCTCAGGGTGAACCTCACGCGCCACCATGTGCCGCCAGGCGCTAGTGGGGGAGCTGTCCTGGTCTGGTTCATCACCAACCTTAAGCTAGGGTTTTTCTGAAAAACCCTAACTGTCAGGCCTATTTCGGTCCTCCATATCTCTCTCTGTAGAGCTCTATTTTTGGTGATTTTTACGCTGTTGGAAAGCTTATTCAACATACTACATATTAGAATAAAAAATTATTAAAAAACAGGGAGTATTGGATAAGATATACATGCCGCAAAAACACCGATTACATATGTTGAACATAAAATATAAAATGGCATATCTAATTGCACACACGTACAAATCATGCAAGGTTTGTTACTATGGACTCCAAAGGTCGTGAGGAGTCCATTAGTACCAATGGTGTCGCCGGAAGCTCACTGGAGAGCCACCGGCAATGAGAACCCGAAATGGCCATTATGGCCAACAATGGTGGGAAAAAATGTTTTTCTCCCAAAGGTCCTCTAAGGCTCCAAAAACATGAAAGGAATTACTTTGATTTAAAAGTAATGCCTTTAAGAGCTGTAAAAAGATAATGAATACAAGAAAATAACATGAAAGGAATTACTTTGATTTAAAAGTAATAAATTACAAAATTTAGCAGATAAGCTGGAGGCTGAAAGCTTCCATATGTATGCAGATACAAGTATTTAAGAGATTTGTGTAACAAGGGGCAGAATAACAACTTATTCTAATTCTAAAGCTTTAACACATGAATGCTTAGAATTTTACAAGGGTAAGAAGTTCTGAATTTTATTAATACAAAGAGCCATATATATAGGCAAAAGGGGGAACAGTTCGGAAGTCTTGAGGAGTCTTGGATTCTTTAGAATTTACTATTGCTTTCTCGTGAGTAAAATCAGATTTACCAGAAGTGAATATGACCGAAAGTGCTGATGCGTTGTCTGGCATGCTTAATAAACAGTGCAGATTCTTTTGCTGATTGCTACAATAAAAGTCACTTTTAGAATAGTGATTTGACTGCCGCTTTTATCAATTTGTCGTGCCTCCTTATCAATAGTGAATTTAACATGAGACTTTTAGTCTTCATTTAGATCATAGTCTTCATTCGGATCCTGAGCATCCTGATACCATTTCTGGGGAAATGAAACAGGAGTGAAGGGTTTAGCAGAGGATGATCCCTCCAAAGATGTAGGAGAATGCTTGCCACTTGTTGACTCAAGGCACTGTTGAGCTGCTATTTGGGCAATTTCTCTACTAGTTCTTCAGGGGATTTCCCTTTAAGGAAGGCCTTAAGAGAAGGAGTTGAAGAGGAGGGTTTGTCTTCAATCCTTTTTTGTTTAACAATTGGAAATTTGTTATAGACAAAAGCTATAATTCTGTCACGATCAAATTTATCAAACCATTTAACAGCAAAATGTCTGATCAAGATGTTATCTTCAATTTGGTAATGCCATCTAACAATCTAGGGAACGTGATACTTAACACAAAATAGCAGGACAGCTAGGAAATTGCTATTATATTTTGAGGTTTTGTACATTGTGGTAAAATGTAGCAAGGATTCTCTCAATATTTTAGTACTCTTTTTGGGGTCTTGTAGTGAATCTGGGAGGATCTCGGCTTGAGAGCCATGCTGTGCCCACCACTTCAAGAACCATATAGGAATTTGACATTCGGGTTTAATAATATTGAATTCTTTCTTCCATTGGATGAACCAAGAATGAGACATGTTTTGGTCTTGATAGATTAATATTTTGGACCAAGCTTCAATATAATCATAGTATGAGTATTTGGTAGAATAGCCTTGGAGAGGTTTTAACAAAAACGGGTGGGAACCCTATGATTTTGGAGAGGGAAATTTAATAATGTCAAGTTTGTGGTAGAGAACTCTACCATCAGAAAGTTTATCAAAAATGGTGGTAATGTTAACAGATCCTTTTTGCTGAAGGATGTCTTGGTAAAATTCCAAGGTTTTTTCTGGATTAGAAGGTTTGAAATGTAATTGGGCACCATCAGCTAGATTTGTTGGATAATAATATTTACTTAGGGTAAGAGGATTAGATATATTTCGGTGATGGAATTCTATATGAAATAATTTATAAGAATATATTGGGAAATATGGGGAAGATTTAACATAGTTTGTTGGAACTGAGGGAATTTTCTTTTTAGCAAAAGGGTCATAATCATTTGACAATGCTTTAGCAAAGGACGAGCCTTGCCGAATGGATTTACCAAGAGGAGTCATTTTGGAGGTGGATAGCTTAGCAGGGGAGTTAACAGGGGTGACCTGATGAGGGTCATAGGTGACAAGTTGGCTAGGGGTAATTAGTCCTGGGCCAATATCAAAAGGTGGTTCACTTTGAACAGAGGCAAGAGGCTTTTTAACAGGATTGGGATTTCTACTGGAGGATGGTTTTTGTGGCTTTTTATGTGCCATCTTTATTCTACAAGAATTCACGAGTGAGAAAGTCAGGGATTGAATTTTGGCTTCCTTTAATATATTTGATGTCAAAATCAAAAGCACTTAATATTGACTGCCATTGGGCAAAAATTTATTTTGATGCAATGTTTTGAACATCTTTTTCTAAAACATGTTTTGCAAATTTGCAATCAATGTGGATGATTTTTGGTTTAACAAATCTATTTGAAATTTTAAAACACATAATACTATAGATAAAATTTCTTTTTTAATAGTACTATAATTATTTTGCGCTTTAGTCCAGACGCCATAATGGAATTGAACTATTTGTTCAGGAGAGTCTAGATTAATTTTTTGTTTTAGAATACCACCATATCCAATATTGGAGTTATCTGTTTCAACAATTTTGAAGGAATTTATAGTTGGAATGCCAAGACAGGGAAAAGTCTTAACATATCTTTTAATATCCTGGACAATGGAAGTGTGAATAGATGTCCAAGGAGGAGGATTACTCTGAAGTCTATCAAAAAGAGGCTTACATTGTTTCCTAAGACTCTGATAGAATTCTGCAACATAGTTTAATGAACCCAAAAATCTTTGGAGTTGAGTTTTATCAAGGATTTCATCGGGAAATTTATCAGCAAATTCGATGACTCTATCTATAGAGCTTATTTTTGCCTGATAGATGTTGTAACCAAAGAATCGGATTTTAGTTTGAAATAATTTAATCTTTGGAGATGAGACAACTAATCCATTAAATTTGATGATACTTAGGAATGAATTCAAATGTTTCCAGTGTTCATCAATTGATTTACTAAAAATGAGGACATCATCTATTTAGACAATGCAAAATTTACTAAATGGGTTGAAAATTTCATTCATGATATTTTGAAATTCACTCGAGGCATTTTTTACTCCAAAGGGCATAACGTTCCACTCGTAGTGGCCAAATGGGGTTGTGAATGCAGTTTTATATTTGTCATCTTCATGGATTTGAATCTGCCAAAATCCACTTTTAAGATCAAATTTACTAAAAATGATGGAATCACTCAATTTGTTTATCAGATCTTGTTTATTAGGAATTGGATACCTGATCCATTCTAAGACTTTATTCAGAGGTTTGTAGTTAATTACAAGTCTGGGGCTTTCTCTTTCAAGTTCATCATTTTTTTGTACATAAAAGGCTGGACAAGACCAAGGTGATTTACAATGTCTAATTATTTTCTTGTCAAGTAAATCATTAATTTTAGTTTTACAGAATTCCATGATTTCTTGATTCATCTAGATAGGTCTAGATTTAGTAGGGATATTTCTTTCATTGAAGTCTAAAATATATGGTAATTTAACAACATGGACTTTTCTATCCCAAAAAGCATTGGGAAGATTAGAACAAACTTCTTGATTTAATTTTTAATGGAATTTTTCAATTTTCTGTTGAAGGATTTTACAAGTTAGTTGTTGTTCAAGTCTTTTAAACTTGATTTCTTCATTTAAGAAATTCAAGTGTTGTCGTTTGTTATTTATTAAACAAATCTACTGTGAAATTAAATTTTCTTTTAACAGGTTAGTAGTATCTTGCTCAATTTTGTTGAGAAAATTGAATTTAACAGGTTGTCCAAAAGGAGTGGTGGTAATACCATCTTCTTCTGTTGTAAAAGGGTACAAGAGGTGTATAAATGGTAATCCAAGTATTACTTTATCATTCAAGTTTTTAACTAAGACAAGATGTTTTGAAACAAACTTTGTCTTTACAAACATGGGCATTGTTAATTTCATATTTAATGATCATTTGACTTCCATTAGCAGAATTTAATCTTTCAATTGATTTTTCAAAGTATTTTGTTGGGATTAATCCCTCTTGAATACAATTTAAGTCAGTGCCAGTATCTACAAGAACAATGACATCAATTTCATATTCTTTTTCAATTATTATTTTTACTTTTGTGTGCCATTTAGATGGGTTTATTTTATTTATTATATTGCAATATCTTATTTCGTCATCTGATTTTATTAATCTCTGTGTAGAAGATTCTAGGGTTTCATCTTCAGAAGAGGAATCGTTTTGATTGTTAATAAGTTCAATTTTTTTATTAAGTTCGAGGATAGATACTCGATCTTCCAAATTGGCATTGTTGCTTTCAAGCTTATTATTTTTAGTTTTTAATTGTTTGATTTCGTTTTTAATTTGATTCACTTCAAGTTGTAGATCTTCAAGATTTACTTTCTTTGATTTAATTTTATTAAATCTATCTAAAGTTTCTGAAAGACTGATTGTAGGTTTAGGTGTTTTCAGATCATTAGTTTTTTCTTTGTTTAGCATTTTTCTTAGTTTGTGAAGCATATTTGCTTTTAATTCGGGGTCATTAATCTTACTAATTGCTTCAAGAAGCAGCTCTTCTTGTTCCTCATGTTTAGTAAGAACATTTAATGATTTAGTTAGAACATTTATAGATTTACAACAATTATCATTACAACCAAGATTTATGTCTAGGGAAGAAGAAGAATTTGAGTATTCATTAGAGGATGAGGATTCAATTTCATCTGATGATATATTATTTTCATTGTCTGTGTTTTTTAATTCAAGGATTTTATACAAATCTTCTTTTTCTTTATCATTTATTTGAAGTTGATTAATTTTTTGTTAACCTTACAATCATTTGCAAAATGACCATATTTCTTGCATTTGAAACATTTTATTTTCCTTTTATCGAATTTCTTGTTATCATATTTTTTTATGATGTTTATTGGGTTTTTTAACAAATTTTTTGCTCTTGTTATAATATTTACTAGTTGCAAACCCGTGCGATGCATGGAAAAAATACTAAAAATGAAATTAAATAAGTATTTAAGTAACATAAATTGCCCAAGTATCTTAGAGGTCTTTAGACATGAACCTTAGGAGCATTGCTGCTTTAGCATTGCTTGTATGGAGAAATAAGGAACTTTTTCAATTGTATGAGGGGGCCTTAGCCTTTTCTTGTATTGCCTTTGGCTCTTTGCATGTTATAATACATATTCCTTTACCAATTTTGTTTTATAAGAAAATATTTCATCAATTAGAAGCAAAAAAATATTTATTGGTAAGTTACGCACACACTCAATCTTGAACCCATGACCTCACAAGTGCATAAAGAATTAGAGCTTCAAACGAAAGTAAATGTTCAATTTATGAATAAAATGATACACATTGACTTCTAATATAACAAATTGAAGCAAAAGTTACCAATAGTAGAAATTAAAGAAGAAGTGGCTATGAATATGATTCTACTATCACTGACATACACCCAGTTATGGGAAGACTCTCTTTTGGTGCATGGTAGTTGCATCAAAATTGGGAAAGAACGTCATACATTCCACAATCAAGCACCAAACCTTGAACATCACAAAATTATTAATTATTTAAGAAAGGATTGACTTTGAAAGTTATGATAGAAAACATCGTATTATCCAAGATCCAACTTACTCACTGACTCTCAAAAGCAAATAAAATATAGAAAGTTGAAAGGAATTCAAGGCATGTTATAAGAAAAAGAAGACTACTTTTCAGGTATCACAAACACATCACAGACCTGATGTAGTATTCCACACTTGTAGTAGCACCAGCAAAGCCAAATCTTAGATCACATCTTGAATTAACCAAAACATTACTTAGTTTAACGGTCACCTTTACAACATGAGAACAACAAAATAAGAACAAATTTAAAATTTGCAGAGAAAAATCCCAAACTTTAATCCCAGTGCACAAACCCACCACAAACTGAATCATAAAAATCAAACCCACTTCTCAGTTTACCCTAATCTTTCAAATTCACAATCTTAAAGACCAATGTGATTCAATTCTAAAGAAAAAGAAAATATAAAAAGATTCCAACTTGGATCAAATTGAGGTTCAATAATAGAGTACATTGTGTTCATTAAGGATATAATCGAA
The DNA here is from genome assembly GCA_014362285.1 of Fagus crenata. Classification (NCBI taxonomy): domain Eukaryota; kingdom Viridiplantae; phylum Streptophyta; class Magnoliopsida; order Fagales; family Fagaceae; genus Fagus; species Fagus crenata. The sequence goes on from BKZX01018141.1 coordinate 9,258, forward strand.
TCCCTCACATTAGGTAAGCTAACTTGGAGACAGAAAGTACTAATTCACAATTCTGAAGAAACTCGACAGGAAATTTCTTTACAGCTCAGTGTCAAACATTTATACACACACATATAAATTATACTCAACAGGTGACATGTTCCATGCTTACTGCTGTTAGTCTCAGACATGCAATTGAATCTCCCAAGCCATCCCAAGGTTCTTTAAATAGAGCAATCTACCTATAGAAGGGCTTAGTTCAGGCAGAAACTCAATTGAGGGTAAATAAAAAGTTCTGCATAAAATATATATTATCTATTTTGTATTATAATTTGTTTAATATAATCATGAAAGAGCCCCAAGGTCTTGTTCACTTTTTGGATAAGAGTCTTTATTAGTGGTCTCCATGTGAATGTAACTCCCCTCCATAATTAGGCTCCCATGGTTATGCAAAAAACGCATTAGTTCTAATTGGCAACAAAGATAAACCTTATAATGATTTGATAGTTAGTCATATACACAAAATTTATCTGTCTACCAATACGAATTTTGGAACCTAAGGCTAGAAAATAAAATGGAAGCAAGGGAAGATTTGTAGTTACTGGATGTAAAAATAGAATAACTTACAATGTATTTATAAACTGCATAGACATACACTTCCAATATTAACCAAAAAACTCAATAAAAAGTTTCTTTCAATTGAAAGTACAAGCATGACAACTAAAACTAAACTAACAATAGCACTTTCCTATCATACATCAACTTTCTAATTCACTTGTTAGTCTATGCATCTTATATCAATTCTTACAAAAATCACAAAGTAAACAAACCCAGACTTCAATGCTTAGAAAAAGATAGTCTTGGATAGGTCTATTTGTTATCATTAAGTAAGGTTTTTCATTCACATGTACGCAAACCATCAAAGGATGTCAAAACACATCTCAATAAAACAAATGATTCTGCACATTTTCTTAAATAAATATTTGAGCAACAACAGTTGAAGTCATAACCAATTCTTCCAAAAGTAGGACTCCTCCTCCTAGAAGATACCTATAATAGGCTTGTACACTTCCTCTGCCCACTCCCTTAGCAAGGATCACAATTTTACAATCTTATACATTTACGTGTATTCTCTCCATTCTCATATTTACTTTGAAGTTGATGTCATCTGATGTTTAGTGAAAGCTCCATTAAACCTGCCAATCGAGGGAAAATTCATCCAAAAAAAAAAAAAACAACAAAAATTCATTTTATTTTTTTTTTATAAGTAAGTAATTCATTAATCAAAAGAGAAGCAAAATCATGTACACAGCAGCATACAAACAAATTAAATCTCAAAAGAAAAGATGTCAAGCATTTCCGCTAAGGAAATTGAAGAAATTAAATTAGAAGACTTCCACCAGTCGTATAAAAGTTTGCAAGAAGGAGAATTTTATTACTGGAACGATTTCTCCTCCCCATTAAAAGTTATATTGTTCCGTTCCCGCCATAGACACCACATTAGACAATGTGGAATCGCTTTCCAAATAATACTAGACCATGCTTGGAAGTTGTCCCCTTAGCAACAAAATTACCAAAGGGAATAATGCAAGATGAAAGAGTCTATCATTAGTTTGTATAATTCCTGTCAAGACTGGAATATACACGAAAGTTATATTTACCTCAACATTGAATGGCTGTAAACATCTAAAATAAAACTAAAACATTTAACTGAACTTCAATCTGTGTGCTTCTAAAAGTAATAAATCCCTTCAGTAATCAACCCATGCTCCATGATTCTAAATTTTTAAAAAATGATAGTACAGTTTGAAGACTGGTCTCAACCTCCAACAACATCGCACCAGGGACTCTAACAACCTTATTTCCCAAGGTTGTGCATTTTTTTTATCCAATGATTTCTTCCAAAACACTAAGTATTGATCATTTGCCCCAAACACTATTGTCATAAGGGGATACCTAACCCCCCCTCGATAGCTCCAATAATTCACAAAACATTAATGCAATTGGAATCTTAAAATTAACCAAACATATGGCATGCAACGGAAAAAAAAAAAAAAAAAATGATGTTCAAGATGGGAAAAATCCTGAAAGAAGCTACGAAAAAAAATAAAATAAAAAATAAAAAAACAAAAACGAAAGGGAATTGAGAAAAACAGAGTAAGAGCGTAAACCCATAGGTAGGATGTACAAACTTAGAAAACATAAACAGTAACTTACAAGTAATTCTGAAACCATATTGAATGAAAACTGATATTTTTCACTATAAACAACCTATAAACAAACATGAAAAATAATAAAATAAAAAATTTTTTTTTTGATGTCTCAAAAGAAGAAAAAAAATAGAAAAAAGAAAAAGACGCACCGTCAAATCATTGCTGTCTCGGTGACCACAGGATATAAAAGAATTCAAAAGAAGCATCACAACCAAAGTTTCTCTATAGAATCTGCAAAGGGAAAAAAAAGGAACTCAACATCATGCAAAAGACCACAGATCCAATTAAAAAAAAAAAAAAATGAAGAGCTTCTTAACCAGTCAAAACGGCGGCTACTGAAATGGGTTTCAAACAGAAAACACCACAAATCCACAGGGAAACATAAAAGGAAAACTTAAAAACAGAATAAGAAAGACTCACATTGGGTTGTTGTTGGGGCATCAGGTACTGAAGGGTTTAAATAGGAGATTGGGTAGATGAGTGAGGCAAAGGGACACTAAGCTGCAATCAATTGGGGAAATTGGTGATTTAATGGGTAAGGTAAAAAAACAGAGAGGGAGATGAGGAGTTGAAGAAGAGAAAAAGAGAGTGGAAAGAGGAAAAAAAAGGGATATGAAGAGCCAGGGAGCCCAAGAGCTGACGGAGAGAGAGGGGGGGGGGTTTATTAGGCATGATTAATAGGAGACGATGTGTGAGAGAGAGCAATTGAGAATAAATTTAAAGAGATGTGTGAGAGAGAGTGTGTGTTAAATAGAGTGAAGGATGATATGGACTATGAGAGAGTTGAGAGGCATGAGATTTGGATTCATCTAGGAAGAGTAAATCTGATGTGGCAGGTTTTGGAGAAGACAAAAAAAAATCTCTCAGCTTCACCTATTAGTTTATATAATAGATTTGGTTCAAAGCTTTTACCTTTCTTCCAAAAACTTCTTTTTGATATTTTTCAATTCTATGTTTAATATGTTTTCTTTGTGAGGGAGCAATGGGAAGAATTCCATATTGTTCACAGAAATTACCCATTTCATATTTAGCTTTTCTTTTATTATCACTTTGTTGTTTAGCAATTCTTTGTTCAATACACATTTTTAATCCATCTTGTTTGATAGTGCTTATTATGTCTCCATATGTTAGGGTATCATAGTCAATGATCTCATTGGAGTAACTTAATATGGTTCGGATTTTGTGAGCAAACAAGTTAGGTAAACCATCAATGAATTTTTCTTTCCAAAATGGTTTATTTCTATCTTCTCTTAACATAACTCTAGAAGTAAAAACATCTTCATACCATCTAAAGTCACTCATGGTTGGACATTTAAGGTTACATAATTGGTCATGAATCCTAGAGGTAATGTTACTAGGTGTACCAATAAAGTGTCTTATTATTGTGAAGATAAGGGAGTTAACTCCATCAGGAATTCCTATTCCGATTCTTTCATCAAAAATTGGGTTTCCTTCTTCATCTTTTTTAATAGAATTTTTAATAAGATCTCTAGATTCTTCAGTGAGATGTTTTTCCCACAAAAATTTCAATTTACCAGAAAAACCTGTTACTAATAAATCAATTATTTCTAAGTGAGTTAATTGATGATTAGTCATGTAACTGTTAGCAACCATAGAAAGGTGGCCGAGTTTATTAAGGACTTCTTGTTCAAAAAGTCCATCAATGTTTCATTCATAAAGCTTATCAGTAGACACCGAGAATTGGTGTTGAAAATTTCTTTCTTCAAATTGCATATCCGGAGGTGTAGGTCTAGGGTACCAATTTTTTGTGAAACTTGTTGGGTTTTGTTTTTTATTAGTTAATCGTTGAAGTTTACCAAAAGATTTTTCAAGTTCATTGATTTCTTGATCAGAGGATGTCTCTGAATTAGAAGAGTATGTATTAGTGGTTACTTCTTCATTTTTGTGAAGAACATTTACAGATGAAGGTTCTCCTTTCTTTGTCTTTATCTTTGTTAATTCTTTTAACATTTGATCAATCTTTTCACTTGTTTTTGTCTTGTTAGTTTTAATACTTAAGCCTGGTTTTAATTCATAGGTTTTTATAAGAGGCTTTTCTATTTTTATAGGAATTAGTTTAACATTGATTGAATCAATTTTATCAAGTTGATCACCAATAACATTTAGACATTTATTAGTGTAATTTTTTTGTTCAATTATTTTTCTTTCTTCATCTTTTTTAGGAAGTTTAGTAGGTGGAAGTTTGAATGGGGAGGCTTTTACTAGATCATTACCAATTTTTATTAAGATGTTTTCTTTCGGTGGATGGGTGGATTCAACAAAAGTTTTATCTTGTTTTGTCCATTTGGTGGTTGTTAGAACATTTAAATTTTTTTAGTTTTGGGTAATAATTTTCAACAAAATCAAAGAAATGGATGTTTATTCTTAAATCTTGCATCATAGTTTTCCATTTATCAAAAAAAAAAAATTCTTTCTTCTTTAGTATGAGATTTACTATGGTTATTTCTTTTTTCTTTGTTCTTTTCAGAATCAAATTCCAAGTTTAACATATTCCAATTTATTTCAAAAGGTTTTTTAATAGTACCTAATTGATTTATAATTTCTCCATCCATATCAGAAAATGTGGGGTTAAGGGATTCATTATCAGATTCTATATTCTTATCATTTTGTTCATTAACCGAATAATAGACTGAATTTACTTGAGGGTTCTCATCTTTAACTACTTTTTGTTAATATCTTTGTTTTTGATGTCTTTTTGTTTAACATTTTTTAGGTTTAATTGATTAAGGTATTCATTTATTCCTTGATCTCTTTTACTGGTAGAAGAAGATCTGGAAAATGAATGGCGAGAGCTAGTATATTTTAATAGAGGGGGTAATTTGGGTTTACTATGGTCAAATTTTATTTTGACAGTACCATCAAGGTATTATTGTTCAATAGAGTTTAAATTTTCAGTTTCAGTGATTTGAATTTTAGTGGGTGGCATCTCATGAGTGAGTTCTCATTCTTCAGGAAGTTTAATTTCTTCTCATTTTAACATTTTTGGGATATCCACCTTGATATCATCAATACTAGCTTGAAGTAGAAGTGTTTTATCTTTTGGATCTTTTAATAAAGCTGGAGGATTCAAGTTTGTTTTAAACAGCTTATAGTATATCCTGTATACTAAAGCAAGATGACGACTTCCTTCTATCATTTGATATCCAGAAGTATTAATTTTTAGGGTCAATGCCTTTTCAGGGGCACCATCATCAAGACTTATAGTAAGATCTGGTCTACAATTAAAGTGGATTGGTCCTAAGACTAGCTTCAACTGTACCTAGCATTCCTTGTTTATAATCAGTAAATCTTCCATCAAACAACCGTAATAATACTACCGCATTAATACCTTTTCTGGTTAAGGGTTTAATACCAACTTGAATTAATCCAATATGAAGGAATTTATAACCTTTGTTTTTAAATTCTTTGATTACTTTTTTATTAAACAAAAGACATTCATCTTTATCTTTATTAAGAGCATAAGCTCTTTCAACAGTTTTAACTTTGTTTTTAGTCT
>BKZX01018156.1:0-10793 GCA_014362285.1 Fagus crenata
AAATTCATGTGTAAAAATGAATTTTTTCAAAGTTCAGGGGCGAAAAATGAATTTTATGCAAAGTTTTGGGACGAAAACAATAGTTTAACCTTCTTTTTTTGTCTTGAGTAGTGTTGGCTTTTTGGGAGTTCGACCATTGTGTGTGATGACCGCTTTTGGTTCTTTTGGGTTTAGGGCATGGTTGGCCAAGCTAAATTGGGGTTTTTTTTTTTTTTTTTTTTATTTTTTTAGCCATCATAGAATATATATATATATATATATATATATACCATGAAGGGGAAGCAGCGCATATAATAAAAACAATATATAGAATAAAAACAATATATATATATAACAATATATTGTAATAAGGCGGTAGAACCAGCCAAGTATATATCAAAATATTAAAACAAATTTAATAGAAGGCGGTAGAACCAACCATGTATATATTAAAACAAATTTAATGTAGGGAATGTAAGAAGATCATGCAGGAAATTATTCGAAAGTAATTACTTTGTATTGAAAGTAATGACTTGTAGTTTATCACAAATTTATCAGATAGACTGGAAGCTGGTAGTTTCCACGATTACAAGCTTAATATGAGATATGGGTTTTATCAGAGAACTGGGAATAGTCTATTCTAATTTTGAAGTTTCAGCACATGAATGCTTAGAATATTACAAGAGAAAGGGCTAAGTTGTTACTAGAAGTTCTGAAGATAACAATACAAAGGAATGCCATATATATAGGCAAATGCAAGAGATAAGTCTTCGGATGAAGTCTTCAAATGCATTGGATTCCTTGAAACATCATCATGACTTTATTGACTTTACTATTTGCTTTTTGAAAAGCAAAAGTAAAATGTTTTTAACATTGGGGGAAAATAGCCAAAAGTAGATGCTGTTCGGCATGCTTAATAAACAGTGCAAATTCTTCTGACATTGAACTTATCCGCTATAGGAGATTGACTATCGCTTTATCAGTAGGGAATTTATCAGGAAACCATTAGTCAAGATTTAGGTCTTCAACATCATCCCCATCATATGGGTCTTGGGAGTCCTGGAATAGGGAGTCCTAGTACCAATTTGGGGGCATTGATACAGGCTCATAAGGCAGATTAGCAGTTTCTTTAATATTGGTTGATCCTTCGGAGGATGCAGGGGAATGTTTGCCACTGGCATTGGCTAACTGGCATTTGATTGTAGCCATTTTGCAGATTTCTGCAAGCTCTTTAGGAGATTTACCTTTTAACATGTCTGGAATAGATGTGGAAGAAGACGGCTTGTCTCCTAGCTCCTTCATGATTTCAGATGGAAATTCATCATAGACAAAACGAATGATTGTGTCTCTGTTATATTTATCAAACCATTTAACAGCGTAGCTTCTTATCAAGACGTGATCTTTAATCTAACACTGCCATTTAACAATCCAAGGGACCTTGTATTTAGCACAAAATAGCAGTATTTGAGGGAATCTGCTATTGTACTCCATGCATTTATACATCTTAGTAAAGTGTAGTAATGCTTGTCGGAGAGTATGGATGCTCAACGGAGGGTCATTGGGGTGGACCCGTTTGGTGATCCACAAAGTATCAAGGATGATCTCAGCTTGGGAGCCATGCTTAGACCACCATTTAAGAAACCACATGGGTGGCTGACATTTTGGTTTAGCAAAATTGTATTGCTCATGCCATGCGAGGAACCAAGAATGAGACATGTTATCATTTTGATGTAAAAGTATTTTGGACCAAGCATCAATGTAGTCATAATATGAATATTTAATAGGATGACCCTGGAGAGGTTTTAGCAAGAATGGGTGGGAAACCCATTGTTTGGGAGAGGTGAATTTAACAATCTCAATTTTTTGGTTGAGAACTTTTCTTTCAATGGAGTATTTATCATAAAGGGTACTGATAACAACAGAACCTTCTTGCTGAAGAATATTCTGATAATACTGGATGGTTTTATATTGGTCAGAGGGATAAAAGTGCTGTTGAGCACCATCATGTGGGTTGGTTGGATAATAGTATTTTATCAATGTGAGTGGGTTGGTGATATTTTTGTGATGTAACTCTATATGGAGGAGTTTTTCATCATATTGAGGGAGGAAAGGGGAGACTTTAGCACATTTGGTTTTAAAAAGAGCTGCTGGGGTGGAGGCAACTATTTGTTTAGCAAATGGATCATAGTCACTGGTTAGTGCTTTGGCAAAGGACGGGCTTTGTGGCACTGGTATTTTACCAAGGGATACCATCTCAGAGGATGATGGTTTAACAGGGGAGTTAACAAGGGTGATATGGTGAGGATCATATTTAACAAGCTGGCAAGGGGTGACTAGCTTAGGTTTAACAGTGGGAAGTTTATCAGGTGGGATTCTGTTAGAGGATGCTTTTTTGGATTTTTTATCCGCCATCTTTGTTCTGCAGAAGTTCACGGGTGAGAAAGTCAGGGATTGAATTTTTGCTTCCTTTAATATATTCAATTTCAAAATAAAAAACACTTAATATTGACTGCCATTTGGCAAAAATGTGTTTTGATGCAATGTTTTCAACATCTTTTTCTAAAACATATTTTGCAAATTTGCAATCAATGCGTATGAGAAATTTTTGGTTTAACAAATCAATTTGAAATTTATCAATGCATAATACTATAGATAAAATCTCTTTTTTAATAGTACTATAATTATTTTGTGCTTTATTTCAGACACCAGAATGGAATCGAACAATTTGTTCAGGGGAATCTGAGTTGATTCTTTGCTTTAGAATACCACCGTATCCAATATCGGAGGCATCAGTTTCAACAATTTTGAAGGAATTTATTGTTGGAATACCAAGACAAGGCAAAGTCTTGACATACTTTTTAATATCCTGGACAATGGAAGTGTGAACAGATGTCCAAGGAGGAGGATTTGTTTGAAGTCTATCAAAAAGAGGCTTGCATTGCTTCTTAAGATTTTGATAGAAGTCAGCAACATAGTTTAATGAACCCAAAAATCTTTGGAGTTGAGATTTATCAAGAATTTCATTAGAAAAGTTATCAGCAAATTTAATAACTCTATCTATGGGACTTATCTTACCCTGATAGATGTTGTAACCAAGGAATCGAATCTTGGTTTGGGAAAGTTTAATTTTTGGAGAGGAAACAACCAATCCATTGAATTTAATAATTTCTAAAAACACATTCAAATGTTTCCAATGTTCATCAATTGATTTACTAAATATGAGAACATCATCTATGAAGACAATGCAGAATTTACTAAATTGATTAAAAATATCATTCATAATATTTTGGAACTCAATGGGGGCATTTTTTAGTCCAAAAGGCATTACATTCCATTCGTAATGGCCAAATGGGGTGGTGAATGCAGTTTTATATTTATCATCTTCATGAATTTGGATCTGCCAAAATCCACTTTTGAGATCAAATTTACTAAAAATAACTGAATCGCTCAATCGATTTATCAAATCTTGTTTATTAGGAATTGGATATCTGATCCATTCCAAGACTTTATTCAAAGGCTTGTAATTAATTACAAGTCTCGGGACACCTCTTTCTAGTTCAGCATTTTTCTGGACATAGAAAGCTGGATAAGACCAGGGTGATTTACTATGCCAGATTATCTTCTTTTCAAGTAAATCATTAATTTCATTTTTACAAAATTCCATGATTTCTTGATTAATTTGGATAGGTCTGGTTTTAGTAGGAATATTTCTTTCATTGAAATCTTAAACATATGGTAATTTAACAACATCAGTTTTTCTGTCCCAAAAGGCATTGGGAAAATTAGAACAAACTTCTTGGTTTAATTTTTCTTGAAATCTTTCAATTCTTTGTTGAAGGATTTTACAAGTTAATTGTTGTTCAACTCTTTGAAAGTGAACTTCATCTTTTAAAAATTTCAATTGTTTTTCTTTATTTTTGATTAAACAAATTGATCGTGAAATCAAGTTGTCTTTTAACAATTTAGCAGTATTTTCCGCAATTCTATTGAGAAAATTGAATTTAACAGGCTGTCCAAAAGGAGCAGTCGTGATTCCATCTTCTTCTGTTGTAAAAGGATACAACAAATGAATAAATGTTAATCCAAGGATTACTTTATCATTCAGATTTTTAACAAGGACAAAAAATGTTTTAAAACAAACTTTGTCTTTACAAATATGAGCATTATTAATTTCATATTTAATATGCATTGTATTGCCATTAGCAAAGTTTAATTTTTCAGTTGATTTTTCAAAGTATTTAGTTGGGATTAATCCTTCTTGAATATAATTTAAGTCAGCTCCAGTATCAACTAGAACAATGACTTCAATTTCATGATCTTCAATTATTATTTTAACATTTGTATGCCATCTAACAGGCGTTATTTTGTTTAACAAATTACAATATCTTATTTCATCATCTAATTTTATCATTCTTCGTGTAGAAGATTCAGGGTTATCATCTTCAGAAGAAGAATCACTGTTTTTAATGGGTTTGAATATTTTATCAAGTTCAAGAATGGATACGCGATCTTCCAGTTTAGCATTTTTAGATTCAAGCTTGATATTATTGTTTTCAAGCTTAATATTTTCATTTTTTAATTGTATTATTTCTTTTTTTATTTGAATTATTTCAGATTGTAAGTCTTCAAGATTTATTTTCTTTGGTTTTATTTTATTAAATCTTTCAAGGATTTCAGAAAGACTGATTGTTAGCTTCAATAATTTATCATTTTTAGTTTCTTCTTTTTTATTTAACATTTTTCTGAGTTTATGAAGCATGGTTAAATGGCTAAGTTATTTAAGAACTTCCTGTTCAGAAAGTCCATCAATGTTCCATTCATAAAGTTTATCAGCAGACACCGAGAATTGGTGCTGAAAGCTTCTTTCTTCAAATTGCATATCCGGAGGTGTAGGCCTGGGATACCAATTTTTTGTGAAGGTTATTGGGTTTGGTTTTTTATTAGTTATTCTTTGTAGTTTACCAAAAACTTTTTCAAGTTTATCAATCTCTTCATCAGAGGGTGTTTCTGAATTTGAAGAGCATGTTTCAACATCGTTTTTATTTATCACGTTTATTGTGGAGGGTTCTCCTTTTACTTTGTTTAAGTCTTTTCAACATTTGGTCAATCTTTTCCCTAGTTTTTGTTTGACTAGTTTTAAGACTTAAACCAGTTTTTAATTCTTGAGTTTTTATTAAAGATGTTTCTATTGTATTTGGGGTTTGTGTATTATTGATTGAATCAATTTTATTTTCAATTTTATCAAGCTGGTCGCCAATAACATTTAAACATTTATTAGTATAATTGTTTTGTTCAATTATTTTTCTTTCTTCATCCTTTTTAGGAAGTTTAGTGGGTGGACGTTTAAATGGGGAGGCTTTTACAAGATCATTTTTTACTTTTATTAAAATATTTTCTTTTGGGGGATGGGAGGATTCAACAATGGTTTTATCATGTTTTGTCCATTTTGAGGTTGTTAGGACATTCAATTCTTTTAATTCTGAATAATAATTATCAACGAAATCAAAGAAATGAATGTTTACTTTTAAATCTTGCATTGTTGTTTTCCATTTCTCAAAGATTAATTTCTTTTCTTTTTTATTGTGGGTTTTACGATGTTTTTCTTGTCTACCCTTGTTTTTCTCAGAATCAAATTCTGAATTTAACATTTCCCAATTTATTTCAAAGGGTTTTTTAATAACATTTAATTGGTTATCAATTTCTCCAAGCATATCAGAGGGAGTTGGATCTATAGATTCATTATCAGATTCAACATTTTTATTTGCTTCATTATCAACTGTATAATAAGCTGAATTTACTTGGGAATTTTCTTCTTTAACACCTTTTTGTTTAATATCTTTTTTAATATCTTTGTCTTTTTGTTTGTTAAGATTTAATTCATTAAGAGATTTTTCTATATCTTTTTCTCTTTCTAGGTCTTGATCTCTTTTACTGGTTGAAGTGGAACCAGAAAATGAGTGTCTAGAATTGGTGTATTTTATCATTGAGGGTATTCTTGGTTTACTATGATCAAATCTTATTTTAATAGTTCCATCATGGTATTGCGTGAAGAATTCTAAATTGTCTGTTTCGGCAATGTTTATAGGTTTTGGTATTGTGGGTGGCATCTTGTTTAGGAGATCCCACTCTTCAGGGAGTTTAATATCTTCCCATTTTATCATTTTTGGAACATTTACATTAATGTCATCCCTACTGGCTTGTAACAACAAAGTTTGATCTTTTGGATCTTTTGTCAAAGCTTGAGGGTTTAAGTTTGTTTTTAACAGCTTGTAATATATCCTGTATATTAAAGCAAGAGGACGACTTCCTTCTATCATATGATATCCATAAGTGTTTATTCTTAAGGTTAGTGCCTTTTCAGGGGCACCATCATCAAGACTTAAAGTTAAGTCTAGGTTAACATTGAAACGATTGGGCCTTTACTAATACTAGTCGCAGACCCGCGCGATGCGCGTAAAAATTTGACATCATATTTTATTTTTGGGACTTATAAGTGTTAGTCCCAAACCCACCTCAAAATAAATATTTTGTAAATTAAGTTGTCTATATTTGTTATTTGAAAGTGTATTAGATTTTTGTAAGGTTTTTAAAAACAAGATATTTTGTAATAAATTTATAGTTAGATATGTACAAAAACGCAATGCAATAAATTTTTTTGAGAATGTATAACTTTGATTAAAACATGCAATGGATCTTGATTATTTCATATGTAAGCTAACGTTATTTTGCATTTTTGGAAAATTTATTGAGCATTTTATAAAACCTTTGTTTTCATTTTATTACATAAGAACTATTAAAAAAGTTGTATCAATTTACTTTGATAATCACTGAGCTAATATATGAAAATCAACTATTACAAAATTGTCTCTCCCCAAAACATATACTGATATTTTTTCCTTTCACACAATTTAAATTTCATGAAAAACTAAGGAATCTAACTATGGAGTAGATCTTTTTATTTTTTATTTTTTTTATTATCATAATATGAAATAGATCTTAGGCAATCAATAACCCCTCCATTACATTCTTGAAACCTTTGCACCCAGATAGCCATTGTTGCTAATTCAACATTACAACACTTGGACGTGTAAAGTGATTTTAGCTAATAGCATCAAATTCCAGCGTCTAAAAATGTTATGATAAACCACTAAATAAGCAGACGTGTGCACCTTGTCTCTCTTAAACAGGTGAAACTATTCAATTTACCTGAAGTATCAACATACATTTGATAAAATAAAATGATTATGTCTAGCATTGGAGTTATGATTTGAGAATTTATGGCAGATCACCTTCAATGTAGTTAATGCAGCGAGGATCTGACAAAGTGAAAGACAATCATTAGGTTAGCATAACCCTTGTAACAAAGAAATTCAAACTCAAATTAATACATATTTTGGTATAAAAAAAATAGTATATAATTGATATGAACCCTTTGGTTGTTACCCTAATGTCACCAATTGTAGCAATACCAACTGTATATAGGTTGCCAATCCGAGAATACTCTGTTGGCCATTAGAAATTGAAAGTAGTAAAAAAGTTAAAGAATGAAATTTGTGAACTTTCATTCTTCAAGTAACAACTCTCTCCTAGTATTCTTTCATTAGCTAACAACATTCCTATAAGCATATAAATGAAAATTCTAAATCAGGCGAACACACTATAAACACTAAATTTTGAACATTTTATGTTGATTCTACTGTTAATTATAAGCTTACCCATTGGCGCTGAGATCAGAATATATGCTTTCTCGGCCAATTCGACTTCCTAAACTTTTCCTTTGCCTACCTATATTTCAGATCACATAGTGACATACATTGAATGAGATACTTGACAAATAATCTCATTGGCAGAGAGTTAGAAGTGGCATGATAACATTTTACAGTATAATCAGATTCTTTTTTTTTTTTTTCCAAGAATGCTCCTTCAATTGTTAATGATCCTTATAAGTTGGACACCCCTCAGTAAATGTTGAAGTTCTCCTCATTTTATTTTTTATTTTGATAAATATAAAAAAATAAAAAAATAAAGATTTAGTATAGCCACCAAATGGAAAAGTAAGTTCCTTAATGTCACTGGAAAGGCAAATTGTATTGCATAAAGATATTGGAATCAAGTTAGAGCATATACATAGGATAAAACATAGAGGCATTTCATTTTTTTCATATCTCATAAATCTAAATAATAAGCAATTTATGATCAAGCTTCAACCAAATTACAAAGAAATAACTGGAGTTATAAAACAAATTATCACATATGAATTTAAATGCAAGATTGATACTACAGGAGGGTATATAGTTACATAATAACAAAGCATATCCTTTTCAGGAATCCAAATGAGAGTCCCTAATGAGTATGAATTCTAAAACAGACATTATTCCTATTTGTTCTACATGAGCATGACCATAATTTTTTCAAATCCTTCTTAAAGGCATTTCATCAAACACGTGCAAAACATGGAGTTACAAAGATTTAGATCATCTTCAACAACAAAATAAAGAGTCAACAAAACACTTTGCTTGGCTGCAATCCATAGTAAAATAGGCATCAATTAAAAATACTTAATACTCCAATATATTTAGCATAAATTGAAAGCAGTAGAAAAGCAAAGAGAGAGTCCCCTTTTTTCCTAACAGGGGTGCTGTGCTGACACACCTTACATAACTTATGGTTCTAAGGAACTGACCAGAGAGAAAACATTAACTATGTTCTATAAAATTTACCTAAGAAAGTGTGGATGCACAAAATTTCTTGCACCGTATAGGCCGCGTACCAATCCACGAGAAGGCTGAGTACGGGCCGGGGTTGTGTGTGGGGGATGTTGAGCCCAAAACTCTACTCCAAGTGCGGTAGACCACTTAGAGGCTGATGGTGCATTTCCCTCTAACACTCTCTGATCCACCGCGATGCAATGCTCGTACAAGGGTTACGGTGGACTAGTGTAGCCAATGCCGCAGATCAAAATGAGCTAGTAATCTTAAACTCTACTTCCACCAGACCAAAACATTCAGTAATTATGACATGATGTTAATAACACATGAGAAATGCATTACAAACTTACACATGACAAAGAAAATCAATCTCATAGGCTGAGATTTAATACAATGAACTCAACCTTTTCAAGAAGCAATAATCAATGGCAGAAAATACAAAGTGTAAGACAAGCCATAAAAATCAAAGGTCAGTCCCGTGGACCAGGGTGCTGAGCACAAAACACTTGATTTCCTCCATAACTTGCAAGAAAGGCAGGATCAGAGCAAAGAAGCATAACAAATCAGAGCAAATCACAGAACTTAGGTGATTTGGAGTAGGAAAAGAATCATTCACTGTGCAAAAACGTACATGAGTCAGTACTTAGTGTTGGGTTAAGTATTTGATCGGAGTTTTCTGTTGCGGCAAACTAAAAGAGTGCTTTTAGTCCACCGTGGACCTACGGGAAGTTTCCCGTGGACTGATGTTGGCTAAGTGTATTTCTGGAGCTTTGAAGGCAGCTCTAATGGAGAAGTTTCAGCATATGGATTCTCAGACCAGCCAACTAACCCCTATTCCTTCTTCTCACCCCTATTTATAATGGTGTTTGTATCCAATGGTTTTGTTTGTTATCCTTCTCATCATGAGAATCATTGCTTAACCAAAGGATAGAGGGGTTGAGATTTGACAAGGTTTAATGTTTTGGGGCTGAGCTGATGGTTTTGATCCGCCGCGGATCTGATTTGATCTGCGGTGGGTGGCGATTTTTAGGCCATTAATGAGGGAGGAAGTGATGAGCATTTAATGCTCGGTAATGATCTGAAATAATTAAGGTGACTTGACCCATATATGTTTTGCATTAATTAGATTTGGTCTTACCATTTTTGGTATCATTTCCCAGCAAATTGATACCATTTCTGTTGCGGCAGACCAAATCAAATTTGAGTAAATTGATTCCCCTACCTCCAAACCGTGCTTCCTAAGTTCTGTGATGTGGAGGAGCAAGGACCACCGGAGTGCTGGGCTGTGGTGGTCACTGCTCTCGAGTGGTGGTGGCCATGGCAGACTTCTTGAGTCTTTTCAGCCTTGGTTGTAATTTTTGTTTTAGTTGGTACTGCCGTGGACCATTCTGTGACGAAGTCCACCGCGACCAGTGGGTAAAGAGAATGACCAGCTGGTGTTTCATCATTACTCTCCTCAGTTGATACTGATCTGGGCGGCCATGGGAGATTTCTTGGTCTTTTCAGCCCTTGCTTCATCTTCCTCGTCATCCCCTTCATCACCCATCACAGCTGGCGCCGCCGCAGACTGCTTTTGTGGCTGGGTTTGGTTGTGAACCGCTGGGTAATCTGCGGTGGACCACTGGGTGGCGTGAAGGACCAGTTCCTTCCTCTTTTCTAGGCTGCCGTGGACCACATTTTCTGGAATCATGAAGTTTATTTGTGGGTTAATGCAGAAAACCAACACCTTTGTTATGATTTAAGTAGCTTTGGAAATCTGATTTCTCTTTGGGAATGTACCCCTTCAGTGCCTTGAGCACCGTGCCAAGAGGGGAGGGAAAATGATGCTTGAGAGCCATTTTTCCCTCTCTATTTCAAATTGCTCCAGAATTCCTTTGTGCGGTGGACTGAATCTGAAGAGTAAATGCGCTGGCTTTAAACTTGAAGGATGAGTGGGTTGGGATTTTATTAATTGACTTGATATTCGGGCCTGGTGGATGGCTTTTTTGGGCCATTTCTCCTCATGTGTTGTCTACCGTGGATCACTGGTGTTGTTGGGCTTTGGGTCCCTGGTGGACCACTGAAGTGTTGGATTTGATCCACGGTGGACCGAGAAAAAACGGGCCT
>BKZX01018160.1:0-18664 GCA_014362285.1 Fagus crenata
GATAATATAGATGGAATATGAGGCAGAAATGTATATCTCTTTACTCTCATCCCAAAATATACTCAAAATTGACACTCACAATTAGCTATGATCTTTATCAATCCCTCCACAATATTCAAAATTAAGACCAAAAAATAAAAATGAAATTTAAATAGAAATCCAAACTAACTAAAATCAATATCATTATTTACATAAGCTATAAACTAAAAACTTGTTTGGTTGTCAAGAAAAATATTTAGGAAAAGAATATTGTACTTAGCTAACTATTTGTTTTTGTTTTCTGGAAGCTTCAAAGTAATAGGTACATTAAATTCAAATTCAATTTCATATTTTACCTTCATTTTTATTTAAATCAAGTAAAATTGTTTTATCTTAATTTGATCCAATTTGAGCAAATTATATGAGCCAGGCATAACCAAGGTGCGCATAAAACAGAGAAACTGATAATGTCAAATATCCATACCTGTTAAGCTTAAATTGTGCCCATTCATGAAGTTTTGTTGGCAGTTTGAATTTTTTTTTTAATAAATTCCAAATCGAAATATCTCACAGCTAAAACGAATATGCCCACTCCCTTAATAATAATAGTTCATTGTTATAGACTTCTGTCAATTGTCAATATCCTTAATTGTATTATTATTAAATACTAAAAAAATATCTATGTCTCAGACATTGTGAACTATTTATCGAATGTGCTGTCTTTATTAGTACTCATTGAAGATTATGATTTCTTTCTTGTTTTTTGATCTCTTTGGGATTTTGTTGTAAACTACTATCGACTAAAACTACTCCCGAATTTATATTCCAACCCCAACTCCTCGTCATTTTGGGCAGGTGCTTCTCATTCTAATTTTGGACTTGGGTCTTCTTCACCGAATCCAATTATTTTCAGTTGGTATTGGTATGAGAGATTTTGAATTGTATTTCAAATATGGGTTCCTTTTCAGGAATCCTTCAATGACCTCTAGTTGCGGCTGCCACCATTGTAGTAGCTTTTGTTTCTTCTGATAAACTGTCCTTTCATACATCCTCAGATAAATCAGATTTCGTGACTCCCCTCCACTTGCAATTCCTTACAACAACAACAACAACCAAAGCCATCATAGGTTTCTCATATCTCGGTTTCCAAGCTTGCCAAGTACCTGTTCCTAATATTAACTTTCTGGTTCCTGATTCCGGTTTGAGGCGCAATTTTGTTCCCAAATTGTTCTATTCTTCTTCTTATGTTGAGGGAGGTCAGAAAATTGTGCTGATTTTGGTTGAAGAAAATTTTGTTGCTTGTAAGGGGTTTTTTGGGAGAAGAGGAGAAGAAGTTCCGTGAGAAAGAGAAAGAGAAAAAGTCTGAAAGTGTGAGGGCTTTGGGGTTTCGACCATTGTGTTATCGAGGGACTCAAAGTCCAAAATAAAATTTAAAAAACTAATCAAATAATGATATTAATGAGATATAAAATTGTGAGAGTTTAAAAGTATGTCAATGTTTTATGAAGTCAATCTGAAGTAAAAAAAGTTTTGATTTTACATTATTGTATTGAGGAGAGAGAAGAAAGAGTTTCACAAAGGACCCACATGAAGATTCTTTTTCTTTCCTTTCTTCCTTACAAACCAAGCCCAATCTCTCCTCTCCTTTTCTTCCCTTCCCTCCCCCTCCATTCTACAAAGGCTCTGTTTGTTTCGACATAAAACGTTTTTTGAGAAATACGAATTTTGTTATTCTTTTCTATTTCACAAACATTTTTCTCAATCAGTTGTTCTTGGGTTTGCATCAGTGAGTTAAAGATTGTGGTTGGGGACGTCAGTGAGTGCAACTAATATTGTGCCGGAGGAAAAACTTTTGGTTTTATTTAGTGGGTATGAAATTTCTTCTATTGTTTTTTCTTTTATGTTTCGAATGGGTAAAAGATTCTTTCTTTTGTGTTTGCTGGATTGGTATGAAATTTCTTGTATGAATATGCACCTTTTCTCAATCAGTTGTCCTTCGGTTTGCATTGCTTAGTTCATGATTGTGGTTGGAAACGCTGGGGAGGTGACCAATATTGAGAAGTAGGAAAAACTCTTGGGTTTGTTGAGTGTGTATGATATTTCTCCTCAATTTTCTTTTTCTTTTTATATTTTGAATGGGTAAGGACTTTTTTTTTTTTTTTTTATTTGCTGGATGTGTATGAAATTACTGACGAGTTTCTCATATACATATAGATTTCTTTCTTTTTGGCAATAAAATCTTAAAAAAATAATTTGGTCTACTGAACATATAGTAGAGTTGCTTATTCTTAACTCAGCTATGATATTCAAACGGCATGTTAATCATTTTAGAATTGAATCAATTGATGATATTTTTTTGTTAGTAAATAAATTTTATTGGAAAAATTCACAAATCAGGAAAAATTGCTATTGAAATGGAACTTCACAATTATTAGCATAATATAGTTCTTCAAAAAATTATTAAATATTTTTTATAGCCTACCAATTTATTCTTCTAAATTGTTTTTCTTTTATATATCACTTAAGCAAGACCAATTTGATAGCTCAACACGAGTCTATCATGACTATAATTAATTACACGGAAGTGGAACAAAAAACCCTCAAACAGTTCTACATTAATGGTTTCTCTGCTATACAAAAGGTAAAAAGTACATGTAAATTATAGTGAAGCTTGATTAAATTTCCAATAACATTACAAGTTTCTGTCTATAATTGACAACATTTGACATCCATAAGTTTCTCTGAAAAAATAACCACAAAGCTCAACAAACTTATAAATTACAACTTGACCTGAGATTTACATTCCGACTGTGGGTGATCAGAAGTCTTAACAAGCGGCTCTGTGCTTTCCTCAATGATTTTATTGGAAACTTCAGCTTTTTTGTTAGGATAAAGCACAAAACGTTGACACATGAAAATAATGTCAAAGAATATAGATACCTGCCATAGCATATTCCATCACATCTTTAAAATAAATAAAAAAGAAGGTAAAAGAAATAAATATGCCTACAATATGAATTTCATCAATCCTAAAAAGAATAAAAATTTGACTAACCAATGAAACATCAACAAATCTTTAAAAAGAACAGACTAATGAGAATAAATGGATGTTTGATTATGCCCAGTCTTGATACAACACAAGATTTGCAAAAGGAATATGTGTAGGGATTTAGGAAGAACGTAACAAATCCTAGGCTTCACCACCTAAAGTTTGTCTAGCATCACCATCAAGCTATAGGAAATTTCAAAAAACATTCATTCATCAAAACCAACAAATCCCTCAATGTTTACTAGAATCTTTTTAAATAGGACCTTCACAATTACATCAATAAGGAAAAATAATAAAAATTTGACTAACCCATGAAACATCAACAAATCTTTAAAAAGAACAGACTACTGAGAATAAATGGCTGTTTGATTATGCTCGGTCTTGATACAACACAAGATTTGCAAAAGGAATATGTGTAGTGATTTAGGAAGAACATAACAAATCCTAAACTTCACCACTTAAAGTTTGTCTAGCATCACCACGAAGCTATAGGAAATTTCAAAAACATTCATTCATCAAAACCAACATATCCCCCAATGTTTACTAGAATGTTTTTAAATAGGACCTTCACGATTACATCAATAATGAAAAATAATAAGCCATGCTACAATCATAGAATCTTACAGAATCCTCAAAATCAAAATATAAGAAAATAAATAGAATCCCATAAGATGTTCAAGATAAAATAAAACCAAATCAATTGAAATCTTATAATCTGGACCAGAATCAATCAGCATTAATTTGGTGTCCACATCAACTCTACCAGGGTGGGAGTAACTCAACCCCTTCGAGTGTGGCTCATAGCAACTTTGGTTGTACTCTAGCAAGTCAGGATCAAGATGTTGCAATTCAACTCTTTTAATCCCTCTAACTCTGGATCACCCTCTCCAACGCACCAATAAATGTTAAACACCACTATCTCTAGTGAAAACAATTTTCCAAACCACAATAGCATCAATAGATTCTGTATGTGTCGAAGGAAAGTTTAGTGGTGCAGGATCAAGGATAGGGTTGGCAGTGGGGTTAGAGGAAGGTGTATCAAAAGGATTATCGGGTATGACTGCTAGACCTGTATAAACAACTAGATCTTCCCATGTTAAAAGCAAAGCTAATACCATAATCAGGTGAAGTATCAATGATATACGCATGCGGTCTAACTCGCTTTAACACTTAGAATAGTTCAACACTATAGGCCTACAGTTTTCTAATGGTTCCGGAGGAAACCGCTCGAGCCTAATTCGAACCATGAGATAATCCCCTACAGTAAATTCTCTATATAAATTAGCCTGAATTTTATATTGATCATCACTTGCTTGATTTTCTTTTGCTGACAACATGATGTAATGCATGAACTATGACATAATCCCCTGCTGTAAATTCTTTGTGAATTAGCCAAAATTTTATATTGATCATCACTCGCTTTGTTTGCTGACTGCATGATATAATGTATGAACATAAAGTGCAAATGCTCTTACTGACTTGAATTCTCTAACATGCGGTGATCTTGGAAGAAGATTTAAAGACTTCTTAGGTTTTTGACTATGCATGTCTTCTACTGGACTCATGCCTATAGACCCAGTGATAGGATTATAATATGTAAATTGGGTAGCAGGGAAAAGGGAATCTTCATTGCACTTTCAAGCTCTTTTAAGCTTATAACGATTATGCTCATTTATTTGGCTGCATCTTTCATCTTACTCTTGCCAATAGGCTTGGGTCATAAAAGATTAAGTTTGATGTTCTTCCCCTCAAATACAAGAAGCGAGAGTTCCAATGAACACAAGTAGTGACATCTAAATCATAAAGCCAAAGTCTACCTAAGATGATACATCCTACAGTGATTGGGATTACATCACACCATATCGGGTCATTGTAGGAGAGGAATTGAACAAGGACAAGGCATCTATTTTCCATGGCTATGATGACATCTCTACCCAAGACATGTCGTATGGGTTGGGGTGGGGAACAGGTTTCAAACCTAGGAGGGAGATTATACTCGAAGAGACTGAGTTAATGCAGCTTCCACTATTAATGATGACCTTGCAATCCTTGGCTTTGCATTTGATGAAAGTGAAAAATTCCTCCTCCAATTCTCACTCTCTTTAGGTTGAGCTAAGCCAAATATAACTATACTCACTAAAGGTGTATAGGTGCATCTAATCTATCCTTTAGATACTTGCCTTGAAGTGCTATTGCACTAAGCACCCTAGGTATTTAGGTTCTCCTTTGCACTTTTTATGTATGTTTTTTATCTCATTAATATTTGGCTCATCCTCATCACCTTCTAGTTCTTAGCCATCAACAAAGAGGTCTTTATTGGCAAAACTAGCTGCAACTTGGCCAAAGCCATATGATACTTAAAGCATTGGATATGGAAATATGGTTTAAAGGCTCATTAACTACTCCATTTCCTTTGCTATCCTTGCCTATAAGCGTACTACTAGGGCTGGGCTTAGGTTGAGGTGGACCTTGCACTAGGTGACTATCCAAAGATTGAGGATTGCTTGATATGTTTCAAGTGTTAGATTTCCATGCATATTGAGGCTTAGTGGCCATTTCATATTTGTGAACAAAAGTGTAAGCCTACTCTAGAGTGGTGACTTCACATAGGACTAATTATCTTATGAGGTCTTCGTTGAGGCCTCTTCTAAACCTACTCAAGGTCACCGCACCGAATCTTGTATTCCTCAAATTGTGCTATGTAGTCAATAACATGTCTATTAGCTTGCCTTTGGTTATGCCATTAATCTAGAACGTCGCCTTAATAGAATAGGGAAAATATTTCTCCTTAAGTTTCTCTTCCATCTCTATCCCATTATGGTTTCTCCTAATAAGGAGCTATTTGGTACTTTCCTAGAAAAACAAAATGGCTCTACCTATAAGCTTTATATTTGTCAACCTACCCTCTTTATCAGCGGAAAGTTATACCACTTAAAAAGTGGTGCATTTCACGTATATATCCAATTGGTCAAGGTCTTAGGGGGTCTAGGTGACCGTTGAAAGAAGGTGCCTCCAATTCGGTACTTCCCATCAACCACTCATCAGGGTCTTGGATGGCTTTTACTAGGGTTTCTTGGGTTTTCCTCATGGTGGATCAGGACTCAGAATTAGAATGAAACTCAGAACATGACACTACACAACCACTACGCAAGTGCATGCAAAAATGATGTGCTAAACACAGATGCAAACAACCCTAAGCTTCACCGCCTAGCTTACAAGAGCCTTTTTTTAAATAGGGCTTCCAAGATTACATAAATAAGGAAAAATAATAAGCCAAAATACAACATAAATAAAATCAAACGGAACCCTCAAAATCAAAATCAAAGCAAATAAATAGAATCCCATAAGATCCTCAAAATAAAATAAAATAATTTCAAATCCCATAATTTGGTCCAATGGAATCAATCAAAATTAATCTGGTGTCCACACTAGGTCTCATGTAATCTCAAGCAACAATAAGCTTTAACAGCATAGTAAGTTTCTTTTTTATTTTGTGCATTCATTGTCTCTTGGTTTGAATTGTACTTTTACGAAGAGTTTTACATGATTGTTCAACTATTTTTCAGTAAATTACTTTCATTAGTTTAAGAGAGCAGGCAGTAACTCTTACATAAAATGACTAACTCAAACTAAAATCTAAGAAAAAACAAAGTCATCTACCACATATTTTATGGCAAAAGCACAAGAAAATGTAAGCACCAGATTAATAAATATCAGTTGAGGAATGAGGTACAGAAGGTGAAAATAAATAAGAGAAGTCAAGAATATTCTATACCAAAGATAGCAACATCTTCCCCATGTTCCCATAAAAGTTCACCCAAGAACCTGGAAAAACAAGAAGTTTAGGCAGATATTACGCATGAAGGGAAAATTTAGATGCCAAGTTCTATGATTGAGGAAGAAATAATGCACCTTGATCGATTGATTGTATGGTCATCTGTGATGCACTTGTCACCCCTCCACAAAAATCGAGTAAAATGTAGCCAATGCTGAATCCAGCAGTGCTCTTTCGTGTGAAGTTCATAAATGCCTATATTTTGCAACAAATTCATTAATACATATGGATGGAAAATCCAGCTGTTACTTCAAGTATAAAGGTCATGATACCATCACAAAATGCTAAGCAATTACAATGATTCTTTTTTTTTTTTTTTTTTTTTATATTATTCATATATGAGGTAAAGACAATTAAAATACCTAGATTCAATGACATTTTTCCCTCTGCTACCAATTAAGCAAAAGCCAAAAATTTTGGAGCACATCAAAGCCATGTCAGTAAGCTATCCCACTTCAGCTTATGTATTTGCATTGCTTAATACGACTTTATGATAATAGAAGCATAAGTAAACAAATGAACCCTCCAATTAATTGTTGATGCTCCATGTTACCCATCAACATCTTAGAAGCATGTCCAACACCCTAATTTTTACAAATATTATAAAATTCAGGCTATCATGCTAAGTGAAATAGAATGAAAAGTCAAATTTTAGGGGCTTTTCCAAGCAACCTATTTTTACTAAATCATAAAGTTAACAATTTGTGATGACCCATCCTACATCAATTATAGTCCACGACACCTCAACGTCCACTTGAATTTCCAAATAAGAATCACTGTTAAATAAAGGTTAATTTACCGTAACAGTTTAACACCAGTCCTCCCCAACAAAGTGTCTTCAAACACTGAAATATTTATTTCAAATGTCGGACCTATGGAAAGGATTGATGGCAGTGCTGCAAAGCAAAATCTAACAGAGCCTCCCACAACAGTCACACTATACCCCCCTCGTCCTAATTTTGTTTTGTTCGTTTTTTGCACCCTCAATAAAATTGAAGTTCCTATATTTGATGACAAGAAAAATATGAAGCCTGTGCCTTTCAGGACTTTTCATATATCAGATTGCATCCAACAGCACAGCCAGTAGATTAGGTACTTCCAACATCTCCTTAATATATAATTTAACATAACTGACTTAAAGCGGTCACAATTCTGACCTGGGGAATATACTTGATGGCTGTCATTAAAACTTGAATTGAGCTGCAAATAGATTTCACAGAAAGTTTAAACAGGATTTAACCACGGGTCTATAGATCATGAAACAAATATAATAGTAGTCAAAGACAGCATTTCTGTAATGAAGTGAGCAGAGAAAATTTAAGCTTGTATCTGCTAGAAAGGCGTGTGGGAGAAAAAACTTACCTCAATATTCTTAACCACTACAGTATTATAAGCAATAAAAATTACAGTGAAGTTATAGAAGTTCCTTTTTTACAAATACTTAGGAAGAAAGGCAACTATCCATTCTTCAGATAAGTACACAGAAGCAGTTCCCCCAGTGAAATCGAAAGTAAGCAATGAATGCGATCAGGGTACAGAGATTTCATTTATCTGTTCCCATATCAGCCCAAAATAAGAAATCTTTCTACTGGTGACATTTTAAGGATTGAAAATTTTCTATCAATGCACTGTTTGGGGGTCACCAATGTCAAGCTAAGCACCTTCATAAATCAAAGTTTCCCTCTAATCAAATGACAAAAAGGCCAAGGTTCCGTATGCTTATCTGCAGTATCGTGACAAAATTCCAGTAAATCAGGAACAATCCTTTTTTAAGATTACCCTATTCTCACCAGCTTAGCTGGCCTGCCAAGAAGGCCTTCATGCCAGTGCATAGAGAAAAAGTCCTACATTATCAGGAGAGGAGTCTAGAGTTTCTTTAATTTTCCAACACATAACCTTTAGCAATTTCCAAACTGGAAAGATTGTAGATTAATATTGTCATTATCAGAGAGAAGTTTTAGGAACTGAATATGGAGTAAGCATATGATACACAGTTGAACCAAAGCAAAAGTACCAAGGAACAATGAATGTGATAAGAGTTCAATAGCCCAAAAATTCACAACAGAAGAAATGATAGGAAACTCTATACTCAAGTGCAACTAAGATAGCAATACTGGAGATGAAAGAGGACAGCCTCCAAGAGGATGAAGAAAAATATCGCAAAGAGGCAAAAATCAAGTAATTGTCCCCAAAATATTGATGAATCTTATAGTGTACCTTTCCAAACCAGACAGGTAGCAATTTCAATCTTCATAGAGCAAAGGCATAAAACAGATCAGATCTTAGAAAGCACAATGAGTAAACTTCAATGCAGAACTATACTTAATGCAGGCAAAGTGATATTTGAGAATCCATGGTATCAGGTTGATGTGAAAAAATAAACATAAAACTAATAGGAAATAAGATGTGAGCCATTATTGCCATTCACATAAGGTTGAAATTGAAAGTACAAAACCATAAAGAGAAGATCTTACCTGAAAATGGAGATTAGCCAAAGCCAAGAATGGCTTGGTAAAGCCATGAACAAACAAACAGCTGCAAATAACCACACAGCACCGACAATTGCAATAGTTATCTTGGAAACCCTCTGACCTCCACGCTGTAGAAAACCATCAAACAA
Source organism: Fagus crenata (assembly GCA_014362285.1). Taxonomy (NCBI): domain Eukaryota; kingdom Viridiplantae; phylum Streptophyta; class Magnoliopsida; order Fagales; family Fagaceae; genus Fagus; species Fagus crenata. Next base: position 9,484 of record BKZX01018160.1, read on the forward strand.
GGTCAAACTCAATGAAAATGATCCTCTCCATTTCGTTTAAAAGATTTCATTTTTGGACCCAATGGTGTAGTCTATACGCCTTTAAATTTGTAAAATTTAAAACCATGAAAAGGATCGATTTCAAATGGAGAGGATCCAAATTCAATACTCCAGACCCCAAGAAGATTACTAAGATAAAAACCACGTACATCATAGATTAAAATTTGGAACAAGATAACTGCTGTGACAAGAACAGCGTGGGTAGAGAAAGCAACGTCATTTGCAGCTACAGGTATCATCTGCAATAATTAGTATAATAACAACCAAGTAAAGAAATGGTTAATTAATAATTTTCCATGAAAATCAAATCCAAATATTCACAACCACAATCCAAAAAAGCACGAACCTGTCCATAGCCGTATTTTTGGTAGTACTGGTTCTGAATAGTGGAACTAAAGTAGAGTGACGCATTGTATATCAGATACGATGTGTGCTTGGTGAAATTCAGAACCACGAAATCGAAGCTCAACCCCACCACACTACATCATCAACACAAAATACCCAAGAAAATTTAGTACAAAAAACCATGTCATGAATTGTACAGAGTAGTATTACCTTTTCCTACGGAAATTCAAGATGAGTTGGGGGTAGTAACCAATGGACCAGGATGTGAAAGCAGTCCACCCCAAAATCTGGTAAGTGATTTCCAGCGGAATTGAATTCCACCAAGCCATAAAGACAACCGTTTCCGACATCTTAGTACTTTACTACTTTTTACTCTCGTACACGACCAATGGTATCTAAACACCGAAACTGGAACGACAGTAAAGTCCACCATCTGCTGGCTACAGGTGGGGCCCTTATCTGGTGCTCCTGATCTGTTATGACATGTTTCGTTTTTGTCTGGTTCTTTTCTTTTATGCTATCTGCAATAATGTATATACATTATGCGCTATGAAATTTTGCAAACATCATTTTAATTCAAAATTCAATTATTTCATGGAGCTTTTTTTTAATTAATCCCGTGACTAATCATTTGGCGGGAGGAAATCATTGTGTGGGGAAGCATGTAGTTGTGTAATGAAGCCAATTATTGTATGCACTTAATGTGCGAGAGAATATTTTCATTACAAAGGCCCATATAGAATGTGAAAAATAATGAGCCTATAGTGGGAACGAAAGCCTATTCAGAAAACAGAGAACAAGTATTTAGGCGGATTGAAGCCCATTAAGAATCAATATTAATAAGTACTGATATGACATAAATTGGTTCATAAACCGTGCACCGAGCACTCAACATTGATTTCCTTTGTAGCATTGGAAGATTCATTAAGAGCCAGAGACATCAAAGCTTCATCGGAGAAAAAGGAAAGATCATAAGCCGGGTAGTTTGTGCTGAGCGGATACCGGGCAACTTAAGTAGAGCGGATATTACCGGCCTCCCAGGTGCATTAAATGAGGTCGGTGGGATATTAATGATTCCTGCCGAGCACATATCTCGAGACACTCATCACGTGACTACCTAGCCGAATTCATTAAATGAATTTGGAGACAACAGCCTCTACGTTATGTACCAACGTCAAATCAGTCTAATAAAGACTGTCATAAGTCATATCACCCTCAAAGTGAGAGCCACACAGCTGGTAAAGCCCAAGTGGGACAAAATCAAACTATAAATAGAGGAGCAAACAAAGAGAATAAGGTACGTGCGAGAATCATTAGAGAGCATATACACTGTTATTTTCTTGAACAACAAAAGATCCAACTTAATCTTCGGAGAGTGATCAGGCGTAAATCGCCACCACCTCTAGAGAATTTTTATCTTTCTTACAGGTGAAATCCACCGCCATTGATGGTAAATAATCAAGATATCTCCTAGTGAAGTTCTCAAGATTATTATATTGTCCAAAAAAATTACGCAACACAATTGGCGCCGTCTGTGGGAACTGACGTTGAGAGCTAAACCAGTCAAGTTTATCAGGCAAACCTGACCAGATGGAGGAAGAAAATGCTTTTGTTCTAGTCAACAACCCTCCACCACATCCCTTAGGATCGAAGAGAGTGATGTCAGAAGTTCATGTTGAAGTAAACAGAGAAAGGTCAGAGGGCCGAAGAGGAAGATCTCATGCTACTCGCGACGTGATCGATGCAGAGGCCCTTAGAAGAAGTCAGAAGATAGAGAGACTAGAAAGGGAGCTGCGCGAGTTAAAAGATGTGCAAGCGAGCTGTGATCAACAAAGATCCAGAAGGCAGAGATCGAGAAGCCACTCTGGGCATGCGAAAGCTCTCATCGTTTCCCTAAACGATCAAGGGAAGATTATAGAGCCCAGAAGAGTTCCAGACGGAGCAGGCCAGAAGGGAAGACGAAAAAGGCATCCTCTATGCGCAAACCGGAGAAACAAAACCACAATCCGGTCTGGAACCAGCTACGGCAGATTTCCCATTCCCCCTTCTCTTCGAGAAATGAGCGAGCCAAACTCCCGGCTAGAATTGCTACTCTGAACCTGATCACTTACAACGGGAAGACTGACCCGGTAGCACATTCGAGTCATTACAGGCGATCAATGGCACTTCATAACGGAAACGATATCCTTATGTGTTGTATCTTCCCTTCCAATCTGGGTGATGTAGCACTCCGGTGGTTTAACAGGCTCGAGCACGGATCTATACATTCCTGGACGGAACTTTCCGAAGCATTCACCACCCGTTTCATCACCAACATTAGAAAACCAAAGGAAGTGAATTCTTTGATGGCCTTGGCTATGAGGTCCGGTGAGAATCTGAAGTCTTATTCGGCGAGATACTGGGAAACTTACAACGAGATTGACCGGTGCGGGGAAGACGTCGCTATATCACAGTTCAGATTTGGTCTTCCTGTAGAGAGTAAGTTAAGGCAGTCCCTTGCTAAGAAGCCACCCCCTAATATGTCAAATCTCATGTCCCGGATAGAACAACATGTCCGTGTTGAAGAAGATGGCTTGCAACCTCAGAAGCAGCCAGATGACAACATACTTGCTCAGAAGAAATCAGTCCAACCAGAAACAAGTAGGGTGCAACGCAAGCCCAAACAACCAGAACCGGTCACAAAGGAATCGTTTCAGGCCATAAATACCATCTTCAAAGAGCCAATCTTCAGAATACTGCCTCAACTAAAAGACAAGCCATATTTTGTCTGGCCGGCTAAAATGGGTGGGGACCCGGCTTTCAGAGAGTCAAAACCTTTCTATGCCTACTATAGAGAGAAGGGTCACTTGACCGAAAATTGCAGGAACTATAAGGCATTGTTGGAGGAGCTGGTTCGAGACGGACACCTTCGCCAATTCATAGATAGTGCCAAGCACCAACAACAGCGAGAACATATCCCAAAACCAAAGGCCCCCATTGGGACTATTGATGTGATACACAGCTATGCACGGGTTGATAACCTAAGGGCGGAGACCTGGACGGCCGCTCACTTAAGGGAAGTATTCCAAGTTTCTGAGGGAGTGAACCCGGTTCCAAAAAGGTTGAAAAAGGAAACGACGGAAGAGATCATCTTCACAGATCGTGACCTCGAAGGGGTATAGCTTCCACATTCTGATGCCTTGGTGGTCACCATGCAAATAGGTGATTTTGAAGTCAAGAGAATATTGATTGACCCCGGGAGTTCTGCTGAGATCATGTATGATTCTCTTTTTAAAGGCCTGGGCCTTGAGCATAAAGATCTTGATTGAAAGGTTGATCCATTATACGGATTCTCAGGGGAATAGTAATGCCAGTTGGCCGCGTTACTGTTAAAGTCCAAGCTGGAACCGTTTCTTCCCCAACGGAATTTTGGGTGCTGAACTCCTATTCTCCGTACAATGCAATCTTGGGAAGACCTTGGCTACACAAAATGAGGGCTGTCCCATCTACATTGCACCAAAGACTCAGATTCCCAACTCCAGAAGGGATAATGGAAGTTAGAGGTGATCAAGTGACAGTCAAACAGTGTCTTATAGTGGCCACCCATCAGAAAGGGGCTGCCACTTACGGACCTGAACTTGAGTCAAGACTGGACAGATAGCAGTCATAGGAGCGGGAGGAGAATGAAGACCTCATCCCGCAAAAGAAATGTGCTGAAGAGCTGATAAAGCACCAGATACTTGATTCAAATCAAGAAAAATACTTCTTGTTAGGCGCATCCCTTTCGCAAGATCAGAGGGATGGCCTTATCACATTATTATTGGAATACATTGATGTGTTTGCATGAAACTCATATGAGGCGCCCGGAGTATACCCAGCTTTTGCCCATCACAGTCTTAATGTGGATCCGCTCATCCGTCCCATTGTGCAGAAAGGACGACGGATTTCTCCACTTCATAAGGAAGCAGTATGTGAAGAGGTCGACCGGTTAATAAAGGCTAAGGCAATAAAGGAGATCCTTTATCCCACATGGCTTTCTAACACGGTCGTAGTAAAAAAGAAGAACAACAAATAGAGGGTGTGTATAGACTTCACAGATCTGAATAAAGCCTGTCCAAAAGATCTGTTCTCATTGCCAAAGATTGACCAGCTCGTAGATGTCACGTCTGTTCACCAAAGAATGAGCTTTCTAGATGCATTCCAAGGATATCATCAGATTGCGATGAATCCCATGGATCAAGAAAAGACTGCATTTATCACACTAAGAGGAATCTTTTGTTACAAAGTTATGCCTTTTGGATTAAAGAACGCTGAGGCTACCTATCAGAGAATGATCATCAAAATGTTCTCACCACAGCTAGGCAAAACAGTTGAAGTATATATTGATGACATGGTAGTCAAAAGTATCCTTGCTGAAGATCATCTTAGAGATTTATAGGCTATGTTCAATACGTTGAGAAGGCACCGCCTCAAACTTAACGCATCCAAATGTGCTTTCAGTGTTGGGTCCGGGAAATTCCTAGGATTCATGGTCACCCAACGGGGCGTTGAAGCAAACCCGGATCAAATTTCTGCCATCCTTGATTTGAAACCCCCAAGAACTGTATGGGAGGTCCAGAAGCTAACCGGCATGGCAGCAACTTTGAACCGTTTTATTTCCCGTTTAGCCGAAAAGTGTCACCCATTCTTTGACTTGATAAAGAAGGGCAAGAATTTTCACTGGGGAGACCAATCTGACCAAACTTTTGAACGGTTAAAAGCGTATCTTGCTGCTGCTCCTCTTTTATCCACTCCGGTAAACGGGGAATCTTTATATATATACCTAACCTCTCTGAACATGCTATCAGCGCAGCCATAGTGCGAGAAGATTGTAGCATCCAGAAACCGGTTTACTATACAAGCAAAACTCTGGACGGGGCGGAATCAAGATATCTGCCGCTTGAGAAGTTGGCTTTTGCACTAGTCTGTTCGGCCAAAAAGCTTCCGCATTATTTCCAAGCACGTACTATGATTGTCTTAACTGAACAACCGCTGAAGGCTGTTTTGAGAAGCGCAGACTTCTCTAGTCGGATATCCAAGTGGGGAGCCCAACTAGGGGCTTATGACATCAATTACCGCCCAAGAACTTCTATCAAGGGACAAGTATTGGCGGACTTCATTGCTGAATTCACCCCTGCTGAGATGGGACCCATGTGGATGAACCACGTATCCTTAATACAACATATGGAGGGATGAAGGTTATACATAGACGGTGCATCCAATTCAAGGGGTTCAGGCTTGGGTGTGGTACTTACAGCTTCCCAAGGTCAGATGATGGAACTGGCAATCCGCTTAGGGTTTCCCGCTTCCAATAATGTGGCTGAATATGAAGCATTGTTGCATGGCCTAAGGAGCGCAATCACCCTCCAAGCAGATCCATTACATGTTTATTGCGACTCCCAGCTCATCGTGAATCAAATTTCGGGGGATTATGCAGCTAAAGATGAGAAGATGAAAACATATCTTGTAGAAGCAAAGAAGTTATTGGGGAAGTTTAAACATGTTCAAATTGAGCATATAAGCAGAGATCTGAACGGGCATGCAGACGCTTTAGCCAGCCTGGTATCAGCTGTTGCCTCGGAACTACGGCGGATAATTTCTGTCGGAATCCAAAGCCTCCCAAGTGTTGGAAGTGAAATAACTAATGAAGTATGTTCAGTTGACCAGTCCATCAGTTGGATGAGCCCCATACTCGCCTATTTGAAAGACGATATACTACCGGCGGACCGCAAGGAAGTTGACTGGATAAGAAGGGTGCCCCCCCGGTACTAGGTTTCAAAAGAAGGACATCTCTATAGAAGGTCCTACACCGGACCATATTTACGTTATGTTCACCCTGACACTGTTCAGAATCTGTTATGGGAAATTCATGAAGGGGTATGTGGGGGGCACACCGGTGGACGACTTTTGGCACATCGTGCCATAGGGCAAGGTTATTAGTAGCCATACATGCAGAAGGATGCTGCCCAATATGTGAAAAAATGTGATAAGTGTCAACGGTTCGCTCCATCAATTCATCAACCAGCGGCCGGTCTCAACCCTATTGCAAATCCATGGCCGTTCTCCCAATGGGGATTGGATATAGTGGGACCTCTCCCCAGAGCCCCGAGAAACCGCTAATGGTTTATTGTGGCCACGGATTATTTCGCCAAATGGGTAGAGGCGGAACCATTGGTACACATTACAAATGCTAATTCCAAAAAAATTGTATGGAAAAACATTATCACCCGTTTTGGCATTCCCCGAGTATTGATGTCTGATAACGGATCCCAATTTATTAGCGGGCCGTTCAGGGAATTCTGTGAACAATATGGGATCAGAAATCATTTTTCTACCCCCGCTTACCCTAGGGGAACGGACAAACGGAATCCTCCAACAAGACACTGTTGAATGGAATCAATAAGCGCCTAGAAAAGGCTAAAGGAAGATGGGTTGAAGAACTACCAAGCATTCTATGGACTTACCGGACTACTCCTAGGAGTTCAACAAGAGAGACCCCTTTCTCACTTACATATGGAGTCGAAGCAGTTATTCCTCTTGAAATTGGTTTGCCTACAATCCATACGGAATATTATGATCCAGTCACCAATGAAACAAGTCTAGCCACAGACTTGGACCTAGCCGAAGAAAAAAGGGATTCAGCCCTTAGTCATTTGGCCGCCTATCAGAACGGGCTGCGCAAATTGTATGAGAAACGGGTTAATCCTCGGGAACTTGCAGTCGGCGACTTAGTACTCAGAAAAGTCATGGGAAGCAGGCAAGATTCAACTCATGGCAAACTTGGACCAAACTAGGAAAGACTGTATAAGATCACATCCGTGGCAAGCATCGGGGCTTTTGGGCTATAGGGGCCTAATGACACTCCTGTAAAACAACCATGGAATATCTGTAATCTAAAGAAATATTATCAATGAATTCTCAGTTTCCAGTATCCTATTTGATCATGATAAAAGTCCTTCATGAAAGGCGAAAACCCTGACCAGTTCAGGTGTGATCAAGGATTCATTATCCAAATATCATGACTGTTAGCCTCAAGGTTTCAATAATTATTAATTGGCTAATTAATCCAAGGACATTCATGTAGTTTTGATGATAACCATGATTTTAAGTTGTTCATTAATGATATTTTCATATGAACTAATGATTTATGTTTTAAAGCTTAATTTTGACTATTGATTTAATTGGACCAAGATGGCCAATTCAAATATCAAGCAAATGCAAAGTTGATAAGTTGCAAATTCATTAAAGATCAAAGTCATCAAGACTCAAGACAAAGAAATCAAGTTCAAAGACAATGATCCGAGACATATGAGAAGTAAGAGTTAGGTTTTGTAAAGTTTATTAAGATTTGATCTTTAAGGCTCAACTTTAAAACCAACTTCAATTGAAAAATCTCTTAAAGTTTTCAAAGACAAACTTGATTGATTGAAATTCAAATGTAAGACAACCATATCAATTGAAAAATCTCTTAAAGTTTTCAAAGACAACTTGATTGGTTGAAATTCAAATATAAGACAACCATATCAATTGAAAAATCTCTTAAAGTTTTCAAAGACAAACTTGATTGGTTGAAATTCAAATATAAGACAACCATATCAATTGAAAAATCTCTTAAAGTTTTCAAAGACAACTTGATTGGTTGAAATTCAAATAGAAGACAACCATATCAATTGAAAAATCTCTTAAAGTTTTCAAAGACAAACTTGATTAGTTGAAATTCAAATAGAAGACAACCATATCAATTGAAAAATCTCTTAAAGTCTTCAAAGACAACTTGATTGGTTGAAATTCAAAAATAAGACAACCATATCAATTGAAAAATCTCTTAAAGTCTTCAAAGACAAATTTGATTGATTGAAATTCACATGCAAGACAACCATATCAATTGAAAAATCTCTTAAAGTCTTCAAAGACAAATTTGATTGATTGAAATTCACATGCAAGACAACCATATCAATTATGGTTGAAAAATCTTAAGAAGAAAAGTTTTCAAAGAAATCAAATAGATTGATTGAAAATCAAGAAGAATGCAAGACAACATGATGGCTATAAATATTACCCTTTCTTCATTTCTAAACATCAAGCATACAAGAGAAATCAAAGATAGAAAAGATAACATCTTATACATCAATCCATCCTTCTCAAGCTTATATTTTCATATCATTCAAAATCCTTGATTGAAAATTTCTCTAAACACTTTTTGAGCCATATTGATCAAATCCTTGATATACTATTAGAGTGAGCATATTGTGTACAATTACTCTTTGAGAGAGCCTTATCTTGTACAACAAATACTTTGTTGAAACCATTGAGTGTTTTTGTTAGGGTTTCTGTATAAATCCTAAGTAGTGAAAAGGATTTTTCACTAGGTGGTTACTCTTCACCTTGTAAGGAAGATTTGTGGGTCTTGGTATAAATCCTAAGAGTGAAAAGGATTTTTCACTCGGTGGTTACTCTTCACCGTGTAAAGAAGATTTGTAACGGTTTTGATCTTCACCCGAAAGAAGATTGTCAAATTAGTGAATTTGGGAATCCTCGAGAAGTGATCTTGAGGCGGGGACGTAGGCGGGGAAGCCGAACCTCGATAACAATCACTGTGTTTGATTTTCTCTATCTCTATCTCTTACTTATTCAATTGCTTATATATGCTTGAGTTTGATTTTCTATCATATCTTATTGCAATTGAATTGTGTTCTTAAATTTGTTTTTGCTAATTGAAAATAGTCTTTAATTCCGCATTTAAATCGAAAAAGTTTGCCTCAACCTAAATCACCCCCCC